>PVKP010002125.1:0-129463 GCA_004027715.1 Plecturocebus donacophilus | reverse complement strand
GCTCTTCTTGTTGCATTGATCCTTTCACCACCATGTAATGTCCCTCTTTGTTTCTTGTGTTCTTTGTTGTTTTAAAGTCTGTTTTATCAGAGACAAAAATCACAGCTTCTGGTAATGCTAACTGGCTGTTTTGCCCATTAGTTGATGTAGATTCTTCATTATGGTGATGCTCTTTACCTTTTGGTATGTTTTTGGAATGACTGTTTAAATTTTATTTCTATGATCTTTATTATTTTCTGATTTTGGGTTCAGTTTGTTCTTTTCTAGTTCTTTAGGATGTATTGTTTATTTGAAGTTTTTCTTCTTTTTTGATGGTAGGCACTTATAGCTATAAATTTCTACCTTTGTACTGCTTTTTGTGTATAAGTTTTGGTATATTGCGTTTTCATTATCATTTGTTTCAAGAAATTTTTCAATTTCCATCTTAATATCTTCGTTGACCCACTAGTAATTCATTCAGAAGTATATTGTTTAACTTCCATGTGATTGTATGGTTTCCAAAATTCCTCTTCTTATTGATAGCTAGTTTTATTCCTCTGTAGTCAGAGAAGAGGCTTGCTATTATTTCATTATTTAAATGTTTTAAGACTTATTTTGTGACCTAACATACGGCCTGTGCTTGAGAATGGCCCATGTGCTGAGGAAAATAGTGTGTATTCTGCAGCTCTTGGGTAAAATATTCTGTAAATATGTATTAATTCCATTTGGTCTATAATTTAGATTAAGTTCATTGTTTCTTTTCTGTGTGGAAGAGCTGTTCAATGCCGAAATTGCATTGAAATGTCTAGCTATTACTGTATTGAGTTCTAGCTGTTATTTTCTTTAAATATTTGGGTACTTCAGTGTTGAGTGCATTTATATTTACAATTGTTATGTTTTCTCACTAAACTGACCCCTTTATCATTATATACTGGCCTTCATTGTCTCTTCTTAGAGTTTTAAAATTTATTTTGTCTGATATAAGTATAGTTTAATACTCTTTTTATGGTTTCCATTGGCAGGGAATGTTTTCCATCCCCTCATTTTCAGACTATGTGCATCTTCATAGGTGAAGTGTGTTTCTTGTAGGCAACAGATAAATCAGTCTTACTTTCTTTAATCCATTCTGTCACTTATGTCTTTTGATTGGAGAGTTCAGTCCATTTACATTCATTATTATTGGTAAGTAAGGGATTACTCTTACTGTCTTGTTACTTGTTTTCTGGTTGCTTTGTGGTCTTCTCATCCTTTTTTTCCCCTTCCTGTCTTCCTTTTAGTGAAAGTGGTTTTCTCTAATATGATTCAATTTGTTTGCTTTTACTTTTTGTGTATCCTTTGTATGTTTTTTGATTTGAGGTTACCATGAGGCTTCCAGATACTATTTTATAATCTTATTTTAAGATCATAACACTGCTAATAAGCAAAAAGACTAATGAAGACTCTCCACTTAAACTTTGTCCTCCTGCTTTTTACTTTTTCTTTTTTCTTTTCTTTTCTTTTTTTTTTTTTCAGATTGAGTCTTTCTCTGCCCGCCAGGCTGGAGTGTAGTGGTGCAATCTCAGCTCACTGCAACCACTGCCTCCCCCATGTTCAAATGATTCTTGTGCCCCATCTTCCCAAGTAGCTGGGATTACAGGTGTGCACCCCCACACCCTAGTAATTTTTGTATTTTTTTGTAGAGACGGCGTTTCACCATGTTGGTTACGCTGATCTTGAACTCCTGACCTCAGGTGAACCGCCTGCCTATGCCTCCCAAAGTGCTGGGATTACAGGCGTGAGGTGCCCAGCCTGATTCATTTTCTCAGTGGAGGTTCAGGGAAGTTAAATGATTAGTAATTCTTTGAATCAAATCTCGGTCTTTTAGTCTCTAGGCTTTGTAGTATTGTGGAATGAAACATTTGGTTGAATTTGTATTGTGATTCCTCCCCTTCCTAGATGAGTGACATTGAATAAGTTCCCCAATCCCCCTGAGTATAGCCTTCTGTGTAAAAGCAGAACATATTGTTGTTTTCACAGGGTAGAGGTATAAGTGAGGATAACAGTTGTCAAGTGACCAGACTTCTTGTATAGCAGGTGCTCAGTAGGTTTCAGTTTCCTTCCTCACCACCATACTGTCTCTAGTCTCCAGCTGTTTTATGTTTTTACCAAGAATTGGGGTAAATGTCAGGGTCAGAGTTTCTTAACTTTGGCACAGTTGGCATTTTTGGCTGAATAATTCTTTGTTGTGGTGGCTGTCTTGTGCAGTGTCCATGATCTAATCTCTAACACTGGATGCCAGTAAGCCCCTCTCCTGCAACTGTGACATTTACAGTCTCCATTGCCAAATGTTCCCTAGGGTGCAAAATCATCCCAGTTGAGAGCCACTGATCTAGCAAATGATGGTGGTGCCCAGGATTGTGTTCAGGATGGAGAAATGGATTCTGGCTGTAATGCTCAAGTGAGTGAATTATATATATCATTACGTATATGCAAATATTCCAAAATCCAAAATCTGCAATACTTCAGGTCCCAAGCATTTTGAATAAGGGATGTTCATCCTGTACCAGTGGCACACTGTTTTGATTACTGTTGATTTATAATAATTCTCAAAATCAGTTTTCCAACTTCGTTATTTGTTCTGTTTTGGCTATACTAGAACCTTTGCATTTCCACATGAACTTTAGAATTGACTTGTCAACTTAAAAAAAGCCTACTGGCTTGTTGGACATTAGGTTGGGATTGTATGTATAGATTAATTTATGGAGAATGAATATCTTAACAATAATGAATCTTCCTACTTCTGAAGAAGTATATGTCTGGATTTATGTAGGTCATATTTAATTTTCTCAGTAATATTTGGTAGTTTTTATTTTATGGGTCTTGTGTTTTATCAGATGTTTCTGTATTTCAGTTTTTGATAAGAGTCATAAGTGATATTTTAAAATTTTTACTCTGATTGTTTATCACTAACATATAGAAATACAGTTGGTTTTTGTATGTTGATTTTACATAGTCCAATCTTGCTGAACTCATATATTAGTTCTGGTACATTCTTGGAAGATTTGATCAGATTTTCTACATAGACCAAAGACTGTCAAACTTTTTCTTAGAGTAGTTTCTTATTAAAGATTTGTGGAAAAAGGGGTCTCTGTTGTAGCTGATTGACTCTATTATAGTATGAGAGCAGCCATAGACAACCTGTACATTAAGGAACACAGCTATGTTCATTGACAAAGACAAGAAGCTGGCCCATAGGTTAGAGTTTACTCAAACCTATTGTGTGATCATGGTTGTGTATAAAGACAGATTTATTTATTTTTTCAACTGGGATGATTTTTCTTTTCCTTGCCTGACTAAACTAGCTAGAATCTTCAGAACAATGCTACATAAAAGCGGTGAAAGCAAACATTCTTGTGTTCTTCACCTTCTGGGGAACATATTCAGTTTTTCACCATGATGCATATTAGCTGTGGGTTCATCATAGATGCTCTTTATCATGCTGATGAAGGTCCCTGGATTCTTACTTTCCTGAGAATTTTTCCTTTTTAAAAAATCAGATTCGTCCATGTCCCGGCAAAGGACATGAACTCATCATTTTTTATGGCTGCATAGTATTCTATGGTGTATATGTGCCACATTTTCCCTGTCCAGTCTATCATCGATGGGCATTTGGGTTGGTTCCAAGTCTTTGCTCTTGTAAAAGGTGCTGCAGTGAACATACGTGTGCATTTGTCCATATAATAGAACGATTTATAATCCTTTGGATATATACCCAGTAATGGGATTGCTGGGTCAAATGGAATTTCTATTTCTAGGTCCTTGAGGAATCACTACATTGTCTTCCACAATGGTTGATGATGTATGTATCATCATGCCTATGTGGTGGCTCATGCCTGTAATCCCAGCACTTTGGGAGCCTGAGGCAGGTGGATCATGAGGTCAGGAGTTTGAGCCCAGCTTGGCCAAGATGATGCAACCCTGTCTCTATTAAAAATACAAAAATGAGCTGGGTGCAGTGTCAGGCACCTGTAATCCCAGCTACTCATGAGGCTGAGGCAGGAAAATCACTTGGACTGGGAGGTAGAGGTTGCAGTCAACTGAGATCACACCACTACACTCTAGCCTGGGTGACAGAGTTCACTCTAAAAAAAAGAAAATTCCACTTTTGGCTGGGTATGGTGGCTCACATCTATGATCTCAGCACCTTGGGAGGCCAAGGTGGGTGGATCAACTGAGGTTGGGAATTTTAGACCAGCCTGACAATATGGCAAAACCTTGTCTCTACTACAAATACAAAAATTACCTGGCCTGCAGTGATGCATGCCTGTAATCCCAGGTACTTGGGAGCCTGAGGTAGGAGAATTGTTTGAAACCGGGAATTGGAGTTTGCAGTGAGCCAAGATGGTGCCATTGCACTCCAGCCTTGATGACAGAGTGAGAGTCCATATCAAAAGGGGAAAAAAATTCAACTTTTCACCAGGCACAGTGGCTTATACCTGTAATCGCAGCATTTTGGGAGGCTGAGGCAGGCAGATCACTCGAGGTCAGGACTTCGAGATGAGCCTGGCCAACATGGTGAAACCCTGTTCCTACCAAAAATACAAAAATTAGCTGGGCGTGGTAGTGCATACCTGTAATCCCAGCTACTCAGCAGGCTGAGGCAGAAGAATCACTTGAACCCAGGAGACAGAAATTGCAGTGTACCGAGACTGTGCCACTGCACTCCAGCCTGAGAGACAGAGCAAGACTGTCTCAAAACAAAAATTCTACTTTTATTTTATTGTTATTGTTTTTGAGACAGGGTCTCACTCTGTCACTCAAGCTGGAGGGCAGCGGTGTGATTATAGCTCACTGCAGCCTTGACCTCCTGGGCTCAAGCAATCTTCACCTCAGCCTCCTGAGTATCTGGAACTATGGGTGCATGCCACCATGCCTGGCTAAATTCTTGTATTTTTTGTAGAGACAGGGTGTCACCACATTGCTCAGGCTGGTCTTGAACTCCTGAGCTCAAGTGATCCACCCACCTTGGCCTCCCAAAGTGCTGGGATTACAGGCGTGAGCTATTGCACCAGCTCTCAACTTTTGTGTTAGATACAGGGGGTACAGGTGCAGTTTTGTTACAAGGGTATTTTGCACCCAGGTAGTAAGCATAGCACATAACATGTAGTTTTTTAACCCCTACCCCTCTTCCCTCCCTCCCATCTAGAGGTCCACAGTGTCTATTGCTTCCTATTTTAAAAATTTAAAAATTAGGCCAGGCATGGTGGCTCAGGTGTGTAATCAAGACACTTTGGGAGGCTGAGGCAGGCAGGTCATCTGAGGTCAGGAGTTTGAGACAAGCCTAGCCAACATGGTGAAACCCCATCTCTACTAAAAGCACAAAATTTAGCCAGGTACGGTGGCACACGCCTGTAATCCAAGGTACTCATGAGGTTGAGGCAGGAGAATTGCTTGAACTCAGGAGAGAGAGATTGTAGTGAGCCAGGATCACACATCTGCACTCCAGCCTGGGTGACAGAGTGAGAGTCCAGTCTCAAAACATAAAGATAAATAAACAAAAAATTGAAAAAATAAAAAATTTAAAAAAAGAAGGGCAATACAGGATGGCAGAACTTGTTGCAGCCACCTTGGAAAATATAATCTGCCACAGAGCACAAGTAAAAAGAATGTTGGCCTTTAAGATTTCAGAAATCTAGCCATCTAAAAGATGTCACAAGAGCCGTTCCTGTGGCAGCTTAAGGGGAGTGGAAGAAAAGGTCATCAGAGCTGAGGAAGATGTGGGATAGTGCGTCAGGCAAATTGCATGCTCATCCACGTGGATGCTGACATCCTCAGGAAAGCAGGACTTCAGAGAACAGAGGGCAAAACACAATCTTGTTATTTTTCTTAAGAGATAGGGTCTTCCTTTGTCACCCAGGCTGGAGTGCAGTGGCACAATCATACCTCACTGTAGTTCTGAACTCCTGGTCTCAGGCAATTCTTCTGCCTTGGCCTCCTGAATAGCTGGGGCTACAGTGTGTGCCACTGTGCCTGGCTAATTTTGTATTTTTATTTTTTGTAGAGATAGGGTCTTGCTATGTTGCCCACGCTGGTTTGTAACTCCTGGCCTCAACTGATCCTCCAATGTTGGCCTCCCAAAGCATTGGGATTACAGGCCTAGCCACTGCTCCACCAGAAAACACTTTTGTTGAGTTGGAGTTTCACTCTCGTTGCCTAGGCTGGAGTGCAATGGCACGATCTCGGCTCATCACAAACTCCGCCTCCTGAATTCAAGTGATTCTTCTGCCTCAGCCTCCCTTGATTGCTCGAGCCTGGGAGTTTGAGGCTGCAGTGAGCTATGATCTTGCCACTGCACTCCAGCCTAGGTGAGAAAGTAAGACCCCGTCTCAAAAAAAAATTTGACCTCCCATCATGTTGAGGTCCTAGCTCTTCTACCCACCTACAGGAGTACATACAGAAACCCTGTCCCACTGTACTCCAGCCTGTGTGTCAGAGTGAGACTCTGTCTCAAAAAAGAAGTTTTTTTTTGGCCAAGGGTGGTGGCTCACACCTATAATCCCAGCACTTAGGGAGGCTAAGGCTGGTGGATCACGAGGTCAAGAGATCAAGACCATCCTGGCCAACACAGTGAAACCTCATCTCTACTAAAAATACAAAACTTAGCTGAGCCTGGTAGCATGTACCTATAGTCTCAGCCACTCGAGAGGCTGAGGCAGGAGAATGGCTTGAACCCAGGAGTCAGAGATTGCAGTAAGCCAAGAGCATGCCACTGCACTCCAGCTCAAAATAAATTTTTTTAAATTAAAAAGTTCTAGTATCTAAAATTAGCAAAATTGCCAGGTGCAGTGGATCACACCTGTAATCCCAGCACTTTGGGATGCCGAGGTGGGTGGATCATCCGAGGTCAGGAGTTTGAGACCAGCCTGCTGTGAGCCAAGATTGCACCATTGCACTCCAGTGTAGGAAGCACTGAGACTCCATCTCAAAAAAAAAAAAAAAGTAAAAATGCATTTGAAAAGAACAGCAATAGCCAGGCACAGTGGTTCATGCCTGTAATCCCAGCACTTTGGGAGGCTGAGGGTGGATGACAGCTGAGCCTAGAAATTTGAGACCAGCCTGGTAACATGGTAAAATCCTGTTTCTATACAAAATACAAAAATTAGCCAAGCTTGGTAGCATGTACCGGTAATCCCAGCTATGTGGGGGGCCGAAGGGAAAGAATTGCTTGCACCTACCCAGAAAGTTGAGGCTGCAGTGAGCCACGATTGTGCCACCTCACTGCAGCCTGGGCAACAGAGCAAAACCCTGTCTCAAAAAGCAAACAAACAAAGCACAGCATCATTTCCTTATCATTGTTCACTGCAACCTCCTCTTCCTAGGTTCAGGCAATTCTGCCTCAGCCTCCTAAGTAGCTGAGATTACTGGCACCTGCCACTACACCCGGCTAATTTTTAGTAGACATGGGGTTTTCAACATGCTGGCCAGGCTGGTCTTGAACTCCTGACCTCGTGATCCACCCATCTTAGCCTACCAAAGCACTGGGATTGCAGGCATGAGCAACTGCACCTGGCCAATCCCTTATATTTTTGTAAAGATGTTTCCTTTGTTTCCTAGCTCCCTACCCAACTACAAAGTTGCAAAGGCTTTTTTAAGGCTATTGCAACGGCCATCAAGGTCAAGCTGGGAGGGGGTGCAGCTCCCTAATGGGAGGCAGCCTTAGAAGGGGCCGACCTTGCCCAGGAGGAGCAATGGCGAAGGACGCTCCTGGGTCCCCGGGGCCCTGGCTGGGAAAGGTGTTGGGGGTCGCACGTACCCAGGCTGAGGCGAGGCAAATACGTCGCCAGGGTAGCAGTGGCGCTGCTAGCCCTTGCACTGGCCATTGAGAAGCTTCTGCATGACCTTGAGCTCGTGCCCTCCAGGCACAGGGAGGTTGGTGTGCAGCACCTGCTAGCTGCATCAGGTCCCTGCTGCTCCCGGACCTGCAGACGGGGAAATCTTAAAACTCCTCTTCAGAGCTTATTGGTGAGTGCAGCCAGGCCGGAGCCTGTTGACTAGGAAGTGTCAGCTCTGCAGTGGCTTCTGTCACCCGCCCGTGCATGTGCGCACCTGGAAGACCCAGCAGCCCCGCCTCGACTTCCGATTGGTTCCGCATGAGGGGCGTTGGATGTCACCGGGGCGTGCCTCCGGCAACGTCACAGGAGAGGGCCTCCGGCGTCGTCATAGAGACGGGTCTTCAGTGACCTGAAGGATTGTCTTTTCCGCAGGACAAAGCTTGGTAACTTCCAACTCCCTGCTGTGTCCTCTGTGCTGCCTGGAGAAGGGTAGTTAACAAACTCCGACCCAGCACAGTGTTTATGTGGGTCAAAAATAGAAAAACTGTGTCCATCGCGGAGGAGGCGGGAAGCTTTCTTCAGACCAGGAGTTCAAGAGCAGCCTGGCAACGTGGTGTGACCCCATTCCTGTAGTCCCACCTCAGCCTCCCAGCTGCTTGAACCCCAAGGTTCAAGGCTGCAATGAGCTATGATCCTACCACAGCACTCTAGCTTGCGAGACTGAGGTAAACCTTGTCTAAAAAACTAAAAAAGAAAACTATCCAAGTGTGCGACATTGGGGGACTGCTTAAAGAACAATTGAGGCTGTCTGGGTCCTGTAATCCCAGCACTCTGGGAGGCTGAGGCAGAAGGATGGCTTGGACTCAGGAGTTTGAGACTGGCCTGAGCAACATGACAAAACTCCGTTTCTACAAAAGATACAAAAATTGGCCAGGCACGGTGCATGCCTGGTTTAATATTTTGTATTTTTTTGTAGAGGTGGTGGGGGGTCTTGCCCCCATGTTGCCCAGGCAGGTCTCGAACTCCTGGGTACAAGCCATCTTCTCACCTTGGCCTTCAGAGTCGTTGGGATTACAGGTGTGAGCCACTACGTCCCACGTGGGTTAGGCTATTTAATAACAAAGTGTATTTCCAGCACTTTGAGAGGCCAAGACAGGTGGATCACCTGAGGTCAGGAGTTCGAGATCAGTGTAGCCAATATGATGAAACCCAGTTTCTACAAAAATTAGCTGCATGTGATGGCACATGCCTGTAATCCCAGCTGCTCAGGAGGCTGAGACAGGAGAATTGCTTGAACCCAGGAGGCAGAGGTTGCAGTTAGTCGAGATCACATCACTGCAACCTAGCCTGGGTGACAGAGAGACTCCAGAGTTTGAGACTAGCCTGGGCAATGTAGTGAAACTCTGTCTCTACAAAACAAAAAAAAAGGCAGGTGTAACTGTGTCCACCTGTGGCTCCCAGCTGCTTAGGAGGCTAAGGCAGGAGGATCACTTGAGGCCAGGGGCAGGACTGCAGTGAGCTACAATCATCCCACTGCTCTCCATCCTGAGCAAAAGAATGAGACCATGTCTCTAGATAGCTAGCTAGATAATTGATGTGTAGTTTTCTATCAGAATTTGTTTTCCTACATTTGAGCATATTTTTCTAAAGTAGCAATCAACACATCAGCATTTTACAGTGTTATTAGTTGTTAATGTGATTATGTTTTTCTGAAATACAGTATCCTTTACAAAAGCAGTTTGTCAGAGCACAGAGATAGGTCCTCAAGTGAATTTGCCTGATGTTGGTGACCTTGGTACCATTTTCTCCAGTTGGTTGGAACAGTCAGTAATGTCAGGTCACTGTTGGCCTTGGAGGAAGAGCCCAAAGGCAACAAGTAAGGGCATTGGTGTCCAGGCCCTTCTAGAAGCGTTTTCACCTTCCCTTAAGGTTTCCCTTGATGAACATGGAAGTACTGTATGTAGAATTGACCCAGTGCTGTTCCAGCATCTGTATATTAGGCCAAATTTATACATCTTATGTTTATGAGAGGCACCCTGGTAGGCTAGGAGAGTTACACATGAAGTCTGATCTCAGCTTCACTGTCCAGAGATGCAACACGGTCCAATCAAATAACATTCTCCAAGCCCGTTTCTCTTTTACATTTTTTAGAGATGGGGTCTTGCTCTTTTGCCAGGCTGGAGTGCAGTGGTGCCATCTTGGATTTCTGCAACCTCCACCTCTCGGGTTCAAGCGTTTCTCCTGCCTCAGCCTCCCGAGTAGCTTGGACTACAGACACGCGCCACCACGCCCAACTAATTTTTCTATTTTTAGTAGAGATGAGGTTTCACCATGTTGGCCAGGATGGTTACAATCTCTTGACCTCATGATCCACCTGCCTTAGCCTCCCAAAGTGCTGTGATTACAGATATGAGCCACCACGCTTGCCCTGAGCCCATTTCTTTAGGTGTAAAATAAGGATAACAATTATACTCATCTAAAAAGACTACAATAAACTAAAAAGTTTATTGTATCGTCTTTTATTTTCTATGAAACTTTTTAACACAGTAACTATTTTCTTTGCCATGCCACATTTGTTTTTTGTTTTTTCTTTTTCTTTTAGATGGAGTCTGTTTTTGTTTTTTTGTTTTCTGGGGTTTTTTTTTTTTTTGAGATGGAGTCTCACTCTCTCACCCAGGTTGGAGTGCAGTAGCACAGTCTTGGCCTACTGTAAACTGCACCTCCCCCTCTCCAGGTTCAAACAGTTCTCATGTCTTAGCCTCCTAAGTAACTGAGAAAACAGGCATTTGCCATCATGCCCAGCTAATTTTATTGCAGAGACAAGGTTTCACCATGTTGACCAGGCTGGTCTCAAACTTCTGACCTCAAGTGATCTGCCCACTTTGACCTCCCAGAATGCTGGGATTACAAGCATGAACCACTGCACCCAGCCTCTTCAGATGGGTTTTGAGGCTTCACTACAATACTAGTCTCCTGTTGCTGCTGCAACAAATTACCACACACTTAGTGGCTTAAAACAAGACAGATGTAGCTGGGCATGATGGCTCACGCCTGTAATCCCAGCACTTTGGTAGGCTGAGGTGTGCAGATCACCTGAGGTCGGGAGTTCGAGACCAGCCTGACCAACATGAAGAAACTCCATCTCTACTAAAAATACAAAAATAGCTGAGTGTGGTAGTGCATGCCTGTAATCCCAGCTACTGAGGAGGCTGAGGCAGGAGAATTGCTTGAACCTGGAAGGTGGAGGTTGTGGTGAGCCGAGATGGTGCCATCATACTCCAGCCTGGGCAAAAAGTGCAAAACTCTGTCTCAAAAAAAGCAACAACCCAGATGTATTCCTTTACAGTTCTGAAGGACAGAATTCTAATGTCAGTCCCACTGACTCGAGGTGGGAGCAGGGCGGGTACCTTCCGAGGCTCTGTAGGAGAACCCGTTTCCTGGCCCTGGAGGTGGCCTTCTTGAATGACTCGAGGTTCCTGCTTCCATCACTACACCTTCCACCGCTCTCCATCACCTGCTCTGATCTTATAAGGATCCGAGTGAGTACAGCAACCCCACTGTGACAAGCCAGCATAATCTTCCCGGCCAAAGAGCCTTAACTTCATTGTATCTGCAAAGCCCCTTTTACCATATGAGGTCATGTTCACTGGTTCCTGGGATTAGGTTATGAGCATCTTGGGGGGTCACTATCAGCCTACTACAGGTAGGCTGCAAAACAGTTACACCTTCCTGGTGTTTCACTGATTGGGAGAAAAAAGGTTGGGATTTTTTGCTTTGGAGTCCCTCTTAAACTTGTTTTTTTTTTTCTTTTTTGAGATGGAGTCTTGCTGTTTCGCACAGGCTGGCTGTGGTCTCAGTTCCCTGCAACATTTGCCTCCTAGGTTCAAGCAATTCTTGTACCTCAACCTCCTGAGTAGCTGGGACTACAGGTGCCTGCCACCATGCCTGGCTAAGTTTTGTATTTTTGGAGGAGACGGGGGCAAGGAGGGGGTAGCGGAAGGTTGGGAAGGGGACGGAAGTTTCTGCTATGTTGCCCTGAGCTCAAAGCGATCCACCTACCTCTGCTCCCAAAGTGCTGGGATTACAGGCCTGCATCACCTCACTGGCTACTGTAAAGTCTTATTTCCACACAGCTAAGACATGTTTTAGGAAGTTTGCTAAAAGACTCCTGGAGCCTTCTCATTGTGGCCTCCTTGTTGTTGTATTTAATTTGATTTAATTTGATTGATCTTTTTTGCCCTCCTCCTTTTCAGAAATTAAAAGGAAAAAAAGGAGTACTAAACTTTAAAACTTCTCTTACAGTTTCCAATTAAACTAATTATAAGAACCACCAAAAAAGGAAAAAATTTTTTCGAAAGCAGTAAAATGATATGGACTGCTGAGATGTAAAATATAGGAAATAAGTCATTATACGTTAGTGCTCCTCTGACATAGAGACATATTATTGAGAATCAACCTTTGCTCAATTTTCAGAGAAGTGGAATGATCGTATCACTGATCTATGTAAACATGTTGAAGGATTACCTGAAAGAAAATACGGTATGTCTAAACTGGAAGTCCTGTAATTCTTTGTTCATGAGTGTTTACATAGTGGAGTCACTGTTCGTCTTGTAGTGTCTATCTAAATATTAGAAACATTCTTTGTTTCTAGATTACTGCAAAGCTAAGGAAAACTTTTATCTCTTAAATTATCAGTTAGCATTTCCTTTAAACTTTCAGCATGGATATTGGGGATTTATTCACATATTTATTGCAAAGTCCTGGATCTTAGGGATTTAATTAATATATATTTTTAAACTAATTGTTTATCTGCTTTGTTAAATTCGGTATTTGACCAGGCATGGTGGCTCATGCCTGTAATCCCAGCGCTTTGGGAGGCCAAGGCAGGCAGATCATGAGGTCAGCTTGGCCAAGCCTCTTACCCTGTCTGAGCCTTAGTATGCTCTTTTTCAGTTATGAGAACTGAAGATCTATCTCTAAGATTTGATGAGATACTACAGTACTTCACATAATACCGGGCATATAAATACATAATAAATGCTTCCTCCTTATGTTTTTATCTACTTATTTATTTATTTTTTGAGACAGAATCTTGCACAGATTGGAGTGCAGTGGCATGAGATACTGGCTCACTGCAACCTCTGCCTCATGGTTTCAAGCAATTCTTCTGCCTCAGCCTCCCAAGTAGTGGGGATTATAGGCATGCACCACCATACTCGGCTAATTTGTGTATTTTTAGTAGAGATAGGGTTTCACCATGTTGGCCAGGCTGGTCTTGAACTCCTCCTGACCTCAAGTGATCCACCCGCCTTGGCCTCCCAAAGTGCTGGAATTTCAAGTGTGAGCCACTACAGCCGGCTTATGTTTTTATGATATTGTTGATTTAGTACTATTCTGAGTAAAAATCATTTGCTGTTAAAGTTTTATCAATTGACTGTTTTGTAAATTGACTCTGACAATTTTTATAAATGTCAGTGCTTTATAAGGTGAAACTGATTATGTTGTGGGGCTTTTGTTGTGATGGTGGTTTATTAGATTATTTTGTTTAAAGACAATAATGTTCAGCTGTTGTAAATTCATAAAAAGCAAAATTATTAAAACAATCTTCACATTTTATAATTTTAAAGCAGTATTAGTGGTAACTGCCTTAGGGAAAGATACTTTTGTTTTGATGTATAAGTATGATATTGAAGTTAGTGTACAGCAAAGGATGTTAAACTTTACTCAGCACTAATGTGTTACATGGTGCACTTGAAACTTTAGTACAAACATCAATGTTTAGCAAATAGACTTTAACACATAATGATAGCAAAAAAATGGACCTATTCTGTTGGGAGAGTGTTAGTTATGTTTAATTTTACTGCTTTCCATGCTCATGACTTTTTTGTTTCTTTGAGACAAGAGTCTTGCTCTGTCACCCAGGGTGGAGTGCAGTGGCATGATCTCAGCTCACTGTAATATCTACCTCTCAGGTTCAAGCGATCTTCCTGCCTCAGTGTCCCTAGTAGTTGGGACTACAGGCTAGTGCCACCATGCCTGGCTAATTTTTGTATTTTTAGTAGAGATGGGGTTTCACCATGTTGGCCAGGCTGGTCTGCAACTCCTGACCTCAGGTGGTCCACCCACCTAGGCCTCACAAAGTGCTGGGGTTATAGGGGTGAGCCACTGTGCTTGGCCAGCTCTTGTTTTTTTTTTTTTTTTTTTTTTTTTGAGACAGAGTTTTGCTTTTGTTGCCCAGTCTGGAATGCAATGGCTTGATCCCAGCTCACCACAACCTTCTCCTCCTGGGTTCAAGCGATCCTCCTGCCTCAGCCTCCCAAGTAGCTGGGATTACTGGTGTGCACCACCATGCCTAGCTAATTTTGTTTTTTTAGTAAAGATGGGATTTCTCCATGTTGGTCAGGCTGATCTCGAACTCCAGACCTCAAGTAATCTGACCGCCTTGACCTCCCAAGTGCTGGGATTACAAGCATGAGCCACAGTGCCTGGCCCAGGTCTTGACTTTTTCTAACTGTTGTATTATTTCAATCTTGAGGAAATAAATGCTAGCTGAAATGTTGCAATTCAGGAGAATCTTCTGTTTCTATTATTTAGAAAAAATTACTTTTATAAGTCCAATAAGTTTACACTAATGTTTATATTTTGAAAATACTACATTTTCATTTAGTACTATGTGCATTAAATAATATTAGCTGCTATGTTTTTCTGGCCTTATAATTTGGTTCAGATTGTTGTAGAAAGTCTGGCTGTATCTATATTGGCTTAAAGTAATGGGATCTTTCTTTCTTTCTTCCTTTCCTTTCTTCTCTTTTCTTTTGTTTTCTTTTGTTTTCTTCTTTTCTTTCTTGCTGGAGTTTCCCTCTTGTCCCCCACACTGGAGTGCAGTGGCATAATCTCAGCTCACTGCAACCTCCACCTCCTGGGTTCAAGTGATTCTCTTACCTCAGCTTCCCGAATAGCTGTGATTACAGGTACCTGCCACCACACGTGCGTAAGTTTTGTGTTTTTAGTAGAGACAGGGTTTTCCATGTTGACCAGGATGGTTTTGAACTCCCGATCTCATGTGATTCACTGACCTCAGCCTCCCAAAGTGCTGGATTACAGGTGTGAGTCACCATGCCCAGCTGCAATGAGATATTTTACTGTAGACTTTGATAATTAGAATATTAGCATTTTGGAGGTTCTTTTTATTTTTTTCATACTATTTTTTTGGACTCAATTACAATAACAGAAGTAAAGATCAAACTATAAAAGTTAAAGAGCAATGCAGGGCATGGTGGCTCAAGCCTGTAATTCTAGCACTTTGGGAGGCCAAGGTTGGTGGATTATAAAGACAGGAGATCAAGATCATCTTGGTCAATATGGTGAAACCTGGTCTCTACTGAATGTACAAAAATTTGCTGGGCATGGTGGCAAGCACCTGTAGTCCCAACTACTCAGGAGGCTGAGGCAGTTGAATTGCTTGAACACGGGAGATGGAGGTTGCAGTGAGCTGAGATTGTACCATTGCACTCCAGCCTGGCAACAGAGCGAGACTTCATCTTAAAAAAAGAAGTTAGAGAAATACAGATTCAATAATTATTCTTTTCTACAAATTGTATTTAAATGATATCCCTTTTTTTCACTTAACAGCTCAAGCTGTGAAAGCCAAAGGTCCAGGATGATCTTGTACTTGTCTTCCAGTCTTATATTGAAGATATTTATGTAGAAGGACTTCCCAAAGGATTTTTTTTTTCTGAGACAAAGTCTTCACTCTTGTCACCCAGGCTGGAGTGCAGTGGCATGATCTCAGCTGACTGCAGTCTCTGCCTCCTGGGTTCAAGCAGTTCTCCTTCCTCAGCCTTGTTATTGGCCAGGCTGATCTCGAAATCCTGATCTTGTGATTTACCTGCCTTGGCCTCTGAAAGTGCTGGCATTACAGGTGTGAGCCATCATACTCGGCCTATTTTATGTATTTTTATCTTTCATTTTTAATTTTTCTGGGTCCAACATTGAGTCAGTCATACCAGTGTTAGCTTTTGGAATATGAACACTGCCCACATCTGACTGGCATGCAACTGACATTTTCTTTTAGTGTTCCGATTGGCTCCTTCTGAGAGGGTGGGAGTGCTCTGTGACATCAAAGTGGTGGGTTTTCAGTGAAGTACTGGAGATGTGTTTTCTTCTCCTCAGAGTGAAGCCTGGTAACCACGATGTCTCAGCTAGGTCCTGTATGTTGCTGGCTGGAGAAAGGCAATTGACAAACTCTGACCCAGTACACTGTTTATGAAGGTAAAAAATAGAAAACTATGTCCAGGTGCGCCTGAGGTAGGGGGATCCCTTCAGTCCAGGAGTTTAAGAGTAGCCTGGGCAACATGGTGTGACCTGTATCTGTAGTCCCACCTCAGCCTTCCAGCTACTTGAACCCCAAGGTTTAAGGCTGCAAAGAGCTGTGATCCCACCACAGCACTCCAACCTGTGAGACTGAGGTAAAGCTTGCCTAAAGGAAAAAATAAAAGGCTATCCAAGTGTGCAAGAGTAGGGGACTGCTTAAAGAAAACATGAGGCTGCCTGGGCCCTATAATCCCAGCACTTTGAGGACTGAGGCGAGAGGATGGCTTAGGCTCAGGAGTTTGAGACCAGCCTGGGCAACATGATGAAACCCCGTCTCTACAAAAGATATAAGAATTAGCCAGGTGCAGTGCAGGCCTGGCCTAATTTTTGTATTTTTGTAGAGATGAGGGGTTGTCTCACTATGTTGCCAGGGCCGGTCTTGAACTCCTAGGTTGAAGCAACCTTCTCACCTTGACTTTCAGAGTTGTTGGGATTACAGGCATGAGCCACTGCCCCCACCTGGGTTAGGCTATTTAATAACATAAGAAAGTGCTCAGGCAGCTCAGTGGTTCATCCCTCTAATCCCAGGACTTTGGGAGGGCCGAGGTGGGCAGATCACCTAAGGTCAGGGGATCGAGACAAGCCTGGCCAAAATGGTGACACTCTGTCTCTACAAAAAATACAAAACTTAGCTGGGCTCGGTGGCGGGCTCCTGTAATTCCAGCTACTCAGGATTCTGAGCAGGAGAATCATCTGAAACCAAGAAATGAAGCTTGCAGTGAGCCAAGATCGTGCCACTGCACTCCAGCCTGGGTGACAAGAGTAAAACTCTGTTTCAAAAAAAGAAAGTTAAAGAGCAATACAGATTCAATAATTACTCTTTCCTACAAATTGTGTTTAAATGATATCCCTTTTTCTTTTTGTCCTTATACCTCAAGCTGTAAAAGCCAAAGATCTGGTGATGATTCCATACCCTTTTTTCCAGTCTCATGTTGAAAATCTCTAGGAAGAAGGCCTCCCCAAGGAATTTGTTTCTCTTTTTCTTCAGACAGTTTTCACTCTCGTCACCCAGGTTGGAGTGCAATGGTATGATTTTGGCTTCTGGGTTCAAGTAGTTCTCTTGGTTCACAGTCGCCCACCACCATGCCAGGCTAATTTTTGTACTATTAGTAGAGAAGGGATTTTTCTGTGTTGTCCAGGCTGATCTTGAACTCCTGACCTCAGGTGATACTAAGTGGAATAAGGGGGATGTTAAGTGATACTTAAGGGGGATACTAAGTGGAATAAGGGGGATGTTAAGTGATTGGGGCAGCCTTTATGATATGTGATGGGCACCTTCTGCAGTTGGCTTCACCTCTTTCTACACTTCCACTTTTTACTCTCAACTCTGAAATTTGGTTCTTTTTTATTTTATAGAAAGTTTATTAGAATTTGGCTTATGTATTTTCTTTTTGAATTAACAGAATAATTTTATTTAACATCATTCTTCAGTGTGACTGAAAGCCTCTAATCTTTTACTGCTGTTTGTTTATGGGCATATTTCTTTTTACAGCTATGATAATTATTTCATTTTGTGTGTTTCTTATCTCAAAAGAGTTCCTATACTAGACGCTTTCAGATTTGGTGCTAATAACATGAAGTAAGAATTTAATACAAATCTTTAGACGTTAGAGGAAAGCCAATCTAAGAACAAAGAAGTTAATTTCTTTCAAGTTGAGCCGTGGAGGTAGAGGAGGCAGTTGGATAAATGAGTCCAGAAGTAAGGAGAAAAATGTGGCAATAGATGTAATAATGGATTTTATAGTAGTGTTTGATAGCAGTTGTTGATATCACCAAAATAATTCATCAGTGAGCTCCCTGACAGCTCCCCATTTCTTTTTAAAGAAACAGGGTCTTGTTATGTTGTATGGGCATGACTAGAGCTTTTGGGCTCATGTTATCCTCCTGCCTCAGTCTCCTAAGTGGCTGGGGCTACAGGCATGTGTTACCATGCCCTGATTTGAGCCACTCCCAGCCATCAGACTGCAAAATATTTAAATGTACATACAGAGATGCAAGGGCGATCTCTATGTAAATAGCACCATGTAAATTGCTAAAATCTTTCTTTTTAGAATTCTGTTTGGACTCCTCTGCTGCCCAGATACCGACGGCCTTTGTAGGCCCAAAAGCTCAAGCCCTCGACTCAGGCTCTCCAGGCCCACCCAGCTCATACCTCATGCTGGCCTCTCCGAGCACCGCTCTTGCCCTCCCAAGGCGTCTCCATGCCCCAGACGTCCTCGAGTTGACTGCTGCCGGCCCAGTTCGGGCCTCCTCCCGCTGGTCTCGGCAGGCCCAGGCAATGGGTCCTGAAGACGGCCTCTCCAGGCCAAGCTCCTGCCCTCCTGGTGGCACCCCCCATGGGTGCAAAATGTCTTCATGTGGGCCCCTGCAGGGCCAGCTCCTGCCTCCCAGCAGCTCCCAGGGGCCCAACTCCTACCTCCCGTTGGCCTTCCTGGGAGACCCAGCCTCTGTCTCCCTCCTGGCAGCCTCCGCAGGCCCGGCTCCTCCTCCTGGCCATGTCTACAGGCTCACGTCCTGCCTCCCATCAGCCTCTTTTGGCATGGCTCCTGGCCAGCTCCCAGCGGCCTTTCCTCCGTCAGCCCAAAGCTTACTCAAATGGGGCTTTCCAGGCCTCCGTTCTGCCTCCCGGTGGCCTTCACAGGCCCAGATACCGACCAACAGTGGCCTATCCTGGCCCAGCTCTGGCCTCCCCGCAGCCTCCCCAGGACCAGCTGCTGCCTGCTGGCTACTTGCCCAGGCTAAGATCCTGTCTGCCTGCCTCCCGACTGTGTTCAAGGGCCCTGGACTCTGTCAACTTGGCCTGTTGTGGCACAGCTCATGCCTCCGGAAAAGTTCTGCAGACTCAGCTCTCACTTTGTGCTGGCTAGCCTCCAGTCTCGGCCCACGTTCTCCCTGGCACTGGCCAGTCTTGGCCCATCTGATGCTTCTCATGGACTCTCCTGTCCAGCTCCTGCCTCCCAGCAGCCTGTCGAGGCCCGAAGCTTCCCCTCCTGGCTCGGCCTCCCCAGGCCCGGCTCCTGCCTCCCCAGGCCCGGCTCCTGCCAGCACTAGGCCCCTGCAGGCCCGGCCTTCGCCTACCAGTGGGCCCTCTAAGCCCAACTCATGGCCTCACCATGGTCTCCGCTCAGGCCCCACTACTGCCTCTGTGGTGGCCGGTATCCAGCAGCTGAGCTTCCGGCCCCACAGTGACCCACATCGGGCCAGACCGGTGCCTCTAGCCAGCCCACCCTGGCCCAGTGTTGGCCTTGTGGCTTCCTCTTCAGGCTCAGAACATCTTGAAGTAGGCCTCTAGGTGCCCAGCTCCTCCTCCCGGTGGCATCTATGGACCCACCTTCCAACCTCGCCTCGCAGCAACCTCCATGGACTCCTCTCCTGCCCAGATCCCAGCCGCTTTTGTAGGCCTGAAAGCTCAGGTCCTCCAACTGGCTCTCCAGGCCCACCCAGATCGTGCTTTACTCTGGCCTCTCCGAGCTCAGCTCCAACCCTACCAGGGTGTCTCCAGGCTCCAGATGACCTCGAGTACACTTCTTCCTGCCCAGCTCTAGCCTCTTCCTGCTGGCCTCAGCAGCCCAGGCAATGGTTCCTGAAGAGGGCCTCTCCAGGCCAAGCTCCCGCCCTCCCTGTGACACCCACCATGATTGCAAAACGTCCTCATGGGGGCCCTGGTAGGGCCAGCTTCTGCCTCCCAACGGCCCCCGGGGGCCCAACTACTGCCTCCCGTCGGCCTCTCTGGGAGACCCAGTCTCTGCCTCCCTCCTGACGGCCTCCCTAGGTCTGGCTCCTCCTCCTGGCCATGTCTACAGGCCTAAGTCCTGCCTCCTGTGGCCTGGCTCCTGACCAGCTCCCGTTGGACTTTCCTCGGTTAGTTGGAAGCGTCCTCAAGTGGGGCTTTCTAGGCCATCCTTCTGCCATTCGGTGGCCTTGACAGGCCCAGCTACCGACCAACAATGGCCTATTCAGGCCCAGCTCTGGCCTCACCCCAGCCTCCATAGGACCAGCTGCTGCCTGCTGGCAACTTTCCCAGGCCAAGATCCTGCCTACCTGCCTGCCTGCCTCCCAACTGCATCCAAGGACCCCTGGCCTCACTCAACCTGGCCCATTTAGGCCCAGCTCGTGCCTCCAGAAAACCTCTCCAGACCCAGCTCTCACCTCCTGCTGGCTGGCCTCCAGTCTCTGCCCACATCCTCCCTGGCATCGGCCAGTCTTGGCCCAGCTGACGCCTTTCGCGGACTCTCCTGGCCAGCTCCTGCCTCCTGGTGGCCTGTCCACACCCAAAGCTTCCACTCCTGGCCCGACCTGCCCAGGCCTGGCTCCTGCCTGTGGTAGGCTCCTCCGGTCCCGGACTCTGCACCCCAGTGTGCCCTCCAGGCCCAACTCGTGGCCTCACCGTGGCCTCCACTCAGGCCCAGCTCCTGCCTCTGTGGCGGCCAGTATCCACTGGCCCAGCCTTTGGCCTCCCCATGGCCCCCTCAGACAAGGCCGGTGCCTCCTGTCGGCTCTCCCGGGCCCAGCATTGACCTTCTGGCCTCCTCTCCGGGCCCAGAACGTCTTCAAGTTGGCGTCTCTGGGCCGTGCTCCTCCTACCGGTGGCGTCTATGGGTCCACCTTCTGACCTCGCCTGACAGCAACCTCCGTGGACTCCTCTCCTGCCCTGATCCCGGCAGCCTTTGTAGGGCTGAAAGCGCAGGCCCTCATCTCAGGCTCTCCAGGCCCAAGCAACTCATGCCTCATGCTGGCCTCTCCGAGCTCAGCTTCTGCCCTACAGGGTTCTCCAGGCTCCAGACATCCTCAAGTCAACTTCTGCTGGCCCGACTCTGGCCTCCTACACTGGCAATGGGTCCTGAAGGTGGCCTCTCCAGGCCAAGCTCCTGCCCTCCCGGCGGCACCCCCCATGGGTGCAAAACGTCCTCATGTGGGCCCCTGTAGGGCCAGCTCCTGTCTCCCAACGGCCCCCAGGGGCCCAACTCCTGCCTCCCGTTGGCCTTTTTGGGAGACCCAGTCTCTGCCTCCCTCCTGGTGGCCTCCCGAAGCCCAGCTCCTCCTCCTGGACACGTCTATAGGCCCACGTCCTGTCTCCCTACAGCCTCTTTTGATCTGGTTCCTGGCCAGCTCCCAGCGGCCTTTCCTCGGTTGGCCCAAAGCTTCCTCAGATGGGGCTTTATGGGCCTCTGTTCTGCCTCTCGGTGGCCTTGAGAGGCCTAGATGCCAAGCGACAGTGGCCTATCCGGGCTCAGCTCTGGCCTCCCCACAGCCTCCATAGGACCAGAAGCAGCTGCTGCCTGTTGACGAATTGCCCAGGTCAAGATCCTGCCTGACCGCCTGCCTCCCGCCTGCGTCAAAGGGCCCCTGGCCTCCCTCAACCTGACCCGTTGACGCCCAGCTCTTGTCTCCAGAAAACCTCTCTGGCTACAGCTCTCACCTCCTGCTGGCTGGCCTCCAGTCTCGGCCCACGTCCTTGCTGGCACCGGCCAATCTTGGCCCAGCTGACGCCTCTCCCAGACTCTCCCGGCAAGCTCCTGCCCCACCGCAGCCTGTCCAGGCCCAAAGCTTCCCCTCCCAGCCCGGCCTCCCCAGGCCAGGCTCCTGCCTGTGCTAGACCCCTCTGGGCCCGGCGTCTGCCTCCTTGTGGGCCCTCCAGGCCCGACTCGTGGCTTCATCATGGCCTCCGCTCTGGCCCAGCTCCTGCCTCTGTGGTGGGCGGCATCCACCGGCCCATCCTCTGGCCTCCCTTGGTCCCCTCGGACCAGGCTAGTGCCTCTCGGTGGCCCTCCAGGGCCCAACGTTGGCCCTCTGGCCTCCTCTCCAAGCCCAGAACGTCTTCAATTCAGCATCTCAGGACCCACGTACTCCTTCTGGCAGGGTCTACGGACCCGGCTTCCATCCTCACCTCGCAGCAACCTCCGTGGACTCCTGTCCTGCCCATGTCCTGTCGGCCTTTGTAGGCCCAAAAGCGCAGGCCCTCGACTCAGGCTCTCCAGACCCACTCAGCTCATGCCTCAAGCAGGCCTCTCAGAGCTCAGCTCCTGCCCTCCCAGTGCGTCTCCAGGCCGCAGACGTCCTCGAGTCAACTTCTGCCGGCCCGGCTCTGGCCTACTCCCACTGGCCTCAGCAGGCCCAGGCAATGGGTCCTAAAGACAACTTCTCCAGGCCAAGCTCCTGCCTTCCTGTCGGCACCCCACATGGGTACAAAACATCCTCACGTGGGCCTCTGCAGGGCCAACTCCTGCCTCCCGTGGGACTCTGGGTGACCCAGTCTCTGCCTGCCTCCCCAGGCCTGGCTCCTCCTCCTGGCCACGTCTATAGGCCCACATCCTGCCTCCCCGCAGCCTCTTTTGGCCTGGCTCCTGGCCAGCTCTCAGCGGCCTTTCCTCAGTTGGTCCGAAGCTTCCTCAGGTTGAGCCTTCTGGCCTCTGTTCTGCCTCTCAGTGGCCTTGATAGGCCCAGCTGCCGACCCACAATGGCCTCTCCGGACCCAGCTCTGAACTCCCTGCAGCCTCACCATGCCCAGCTGCTGCTTGCTGGCGACTTGCCCAGGCCAAGATCCTGCCTGCCTGCCTGCCTGCCTGCCTGCCCACCAACTGCATCCAAGGGCCCCTGGCCTCCCTCAACCTGGCCCGTTGAGGCCCACCTCATGCCTCCGGAAAACCTCTCCAGACACAGCTCTCCCCTTCTGCCGTCTGGCCTCCAGTCTCGGCCCACATCCTCCCTGGCACCAGCCAGTCTTGGCCCAGCTGACGCCTTTCGCGGACTCTCCTGGCTAGCTCCTGCCTCCCGGCGACCTGTCCAAGCCCGAAGCTTCCCATCCTGGGCTGGCCTCCCCAGGCCCGGCTCCTGCCTGTGCTACGCTCCTCCGGGCCCAGCATCCGCCTCCCAGTGGGCCCTACAGGCACAACTCGTGGCGTCACCGGGACCTCCGCTCAGCTGCAGTGCCTATCCCTGTGGCCGCCAGTATCCACCAGCCCAGCACCCGGCTATCCCATGGCCCACTGTATCTGGGCCAGTGCCTCCCGGCTGCCCTCCTGGGCACAGCATTGGCCTTCTGTTCTCCTCTCCAGGCCCAGAACATCTTCACGTCCGCCCCTCGGGGCCCAGCGCACCTTCCCAGCAGAGTCTACGGGCCCAACTTCCAGCCACGCCTCGCAGCACTTCCGTGACCTCTCCTGCCCAGATCCCAGTGGCTTTATAGGCCCGAAAGCTCAGGGCCTTCACTCAGGCTGTCCAGGCCCACACAGCTCCTGCCTCACGCTGGCCTCTCAGAGCTTGGCTCCTGCCCTCCCTGGGTGTCTCCAGGCCCCAGACGTCATCAAGTCGACTTTTCCAGCCCAGCTCCGGCCTCCTCCTGCAGGCCTCAGCAGGCTCAGGCAATGGGTCCTAAAGACGGCCTCTCCATGCCAAGCTCCTGCCCTCCCGGCGGCAACCCCCATGGGTGCAAATCGTCCTCACGTGGGCCCCTACAGGGCTAGCTCCTGCCTCCCAATGACCCCAGGGGTCCAGCTCCTGCCTCCCGTCAGCCTGTCTGGGAGACTCAGTCTCTGCCTCCCTCCTGGTGGCCTCCCCGTGCCCAGCTCTTCATCCTGGCCACGTGTACAGGCCTACGTCCTGCAACCCCGCATCCTCTTTTGGCCTGGCTCCTGGCCAGCTCCCCACAGCCTGTCCTCATTCTACCTGAAGCCTCCTCAAGTGGAGCTTTCCGGGCATCCTTTCTGCCTCTCGGTGACTGACAGGCCCAGCTACCAACCGACAATGGCCTCTCTCGGCCCAGCTCTGGCCTTTCCCGCAGCCTCCCCAGGACCAGCTGCTGCCTGCTGGCAACTTGCCCAGGCCAAGATCCTGCCTGTCTGCCTGCCTGCCTCCTGACTACATCCAAGGGCCCCTGGCCTCCTTCAACCTGGCCTGTTGAGGCCTGGCTCCTGCCTCTGGGAAACCTCTCTGGATCCAACTCTCGCCTCCTGCTGACTGGTCTCCGGTCTTGGCCTACATTTTCCCTGGCACTGGCCAATCTTGGCCCAGTGGACGCTTCTTGTGGACTCTCATTGCAAGCTCTGGCCTCCTGGCGGCCTGTGCAGGCCCGAGCTTCCCCTCCCGGACAGACCTCCCCAGGCCCATCTTCTGCCTGCGCTAGGCCCTTCCGATCCTGGCCTCCACCTCCCATGGGCCCTGTAGGCCCAACTCGTGGCCTCACCATGGCCTCTGCTTAGGCCCAGCTCCTGCCTCTGTAGCGGCTTATTTCCAGCGGCCCAGCCTCTGGCCTACCCGTGGCCCCACTCAGGCCAGGCCAGTGCCTCGCAGCGGCCCTCCTGGGCCCAGCGATGGCCTTCTGGCCTCCTCTCCGGACACCAAACGTCTTCAAGTCGGCCTCTCGGGGCCCAGCTCCTCCTCCCAGTGGCGTCTACAGGCCCCACTTCAGGCCTCACCTCGCAGCAACCTCCGTGAACTCCTCTCCTACCCAGATGCCGGTGGCCTTTGTAGGCCCAAAAGCGGAGGCCCTCGACTCAGGCTCTCCAGGCCCACACGGCTCTTGCCTCAACGTGGCCTCTCCAAGCTCGGCTCCTGCACTCCCAGGGTGTGTCTATGCCCCAGACATCCTCGAGTCGACTTCTGCTGGCCTGGCTCTAGCCTCCCGCTGCCCACGACAGGCCCATTCAATGGGTCCTGAAGACGGCCTCTCCAGGCCAAGCTCCTGCCCTCCCGGCGGCACCCCGGATAGATGCAAAACGTCCTCATGTGGGCCTCTGCAGGGCCAGCTCCTGCCTCTCAGTGGCCCCCAGGGGCCCAACTCCTGCCTTCTATTGGTCTCTCTGGGAGACCCAGTCTGTGCCTCCCTCCTGGCGTCCACCTCAGGCCCAGCTCCTCCTCCTGGCCACATCTATGGGTCCACGTCCTGCCTCCCCGCAGCCTCTTTTGGCCTGGCTCCTGGCCAGCTCCCGGCGGCCTTTCCTCAGTCAGCCTAAAGCGTCCTCAAGTGGGGTTCTCTGGGCCTCTGTTCTGCCTCTCGGTGGCCTTGACAGGCCCAGCTACCAACCGACAATGGCCTCTCTGGGCCCAGCTGTGGCCTCCCTGCAGCCTCCCCAGGACCAGCTGATGCCTGCTGGAGACTTGCCCAGGCTCAGACCCTGCCTGCCTGCCTCCCGACTGCGTCCAAGGACCCCTGGCCTCCCTCACCCTGGCCTGTTGAAGCCCAGCTCGTGCCTCTGGAAAACCTCTCTGGATCCCCCTCTCGCCTCCTGCTGGCTGACCTCCGGTCTTGGCCCACGTTTTCCCTGGCGCTGGCCAGTCTTGGCCCAGTGAACCCTTCTCACGGAGTCTCATTGCCAGCTCCTGCCTCCCGGCGGCCTGTGCAGGCCTGAAGCTTCTCCTCCCGGACGGATCTCCCCAGGCCCGTCTCCTGCCTGCGCTGGGCCCTTCCGATCCTGGCTGCCGCCTCCCATGGGCCCTGTAGGCCCAACTCGTGACCTCACTGTGGCCTCTGCTCAGGCCCAGCTCCTGCCTCTGTTTCCACCAGCCCAGCCTCTGGCCTACCGTGGCCCCACTCGGGCCAGGCCGGTGCCTCCCAGCGGCCCTCCCGGGCCCAGCGTTGGCCTTGTGGCCTCCTCTCCGGACCCCGAACATCTTCAGGTCGGCCTCTCGGGGCCCAGCTCCTCCTCCCGGCGGCGTCTACAGGCCCCTCTTCAGGCCTTGCCTCGCAGCAACCTCCGTGGACTCCTCTCCTACCTAGATCCTGGCGGCCTTTGTAGGCTTGAAAGCTGAGGCCCTCGACTCAGGCTCTCCAGGCCCACCCAGCTAATGCCTCAAGGTGGCGTCTTCGAGCTCGGCTCCTGCCCTCCCAGGGCGTCTCCAGGCCCCAGACGTCATCGAGTCGACTTCTGCTGGCCCGGCTCTAGCCTTCCGCTGGCCACAACAGGCCCATGCAATGGGTCCTGAAGACAGCCTCTCCAGGCCAAGCTCCTGCCCTCCCAGCGGCACCCCCGATGGGTGAAAAACGTACTCACGTGAGCCTCTGCAGGGCCAGCTCCTGCCTCCCAATGGCCCCCAGTAGCCCAACTCCTGCTTCCTGTTGGTCTCTCTGGGAGACCCGGTCTCTGCCGCCCTCCTGGCATCCACCCCAGGCCCGGCTCCTCCTCCTGGCCACATCTGTAGTTCCACGTCCTGCCTCCCTGCAGCCTCTTTTGGACTGGCTCCTGGCCAGCTCCCGGCGGCCTTTCCTCAGTCAGCCTAAAGCGTCCTCAAGTGGGGCTCTCCCGGCCTCTATCCTGCCTCTCGGTGACCTTGACAGGCCCAGCTACCAACCGACAATGGCCTCTCCGGGCCCAGCTGTGGCCTCCCTGCAGCCTCCCCAGGACCAGCTGCTGCCTGCTGGCAACTTGCCCAGGCCCAGATCCTGCCTGCCTGCCTGCCTCCCGACTGCGTCCAAGGGCCCCTGGCCTCCCTGAACCTGGCCTGTTGAGGCCCAGCTCGTGCCTCTGGAAAATCTTTCTGGATCCCACTCTCACCTCCTGCTGACTGGCCTCCGGTCTTGGCCCACGTTTTCCCTGGCACTGGCCAGTCTTGGCCCAGTGGACGCTTCTCATGGACTCTCATTGCCAGCTCCTGCCTCCCGGCGGCCTGTGCACGCCCGAAGCTTCCCCTCCCAGACAGACCTCCCCAGGCCTGTCTCCTGCCTGTGCTAGGCCCTTCTGATCCTGGCCTCCGCCTCCCTTGGGCCCTGTAGGCCCAACTCGTGGCCTCACCATGGCCTCTGCTCAGGCCCAGCTCCTGCCTCTGTGTCGGCCCGTTTCCACTGGCCCAGCCTCCGGCCTACCCGTGGCCCCACTCGGGCCAGGCCGGTGACTCCCGGCAGTACTTCCGGGCCCAGCGTTGGCCTTCTGGCTTCCTCTCTGGACCCCGAACGTCTTCAGGTTGTCCTCTTGGGGCCCAACTCCTCCTCCCGGTGCCGACTAAAGGCCCCTCTTCAGGCCTCACCTCGCAGCAACCTTCGTGGACTCCTCTCCTACCCAGATCCTGGCGGCCTTTGTAGGCCGGAAAGCTGAGGCCCTCGACTCAGGCTCTCCAGGCCCACCAGGCTCTTGTCTCCAGGTGGCCTCTCCGAGCTCCGCTCCTGCCCTCCCAGGGCGTCTCCAAGCCACAGACGTCCTCTAGTCGACTTCTGCTAGCCCGGCTCTGGCCTTCTCCTGTTGGCCTTGGCAGGCCTACGCAGTGGGTCCTGAAGACAGCCTCTCCAGGCCAAGCTCCTGGCCTCCCGGCGGAACCCCACATGGGTGCAAAACATCCTCATGTGGGTCTCTGCAGGGCCAGCTCCTGCCTCCCAATGGCCCCCAGGGGCCCAACTCCCGCCGCCTGTTGGTCTCTCTGGGAAACCCAGTCTCTGCCTCCCTCTGGTGTCCACCCGAGGCCCGGCTCCTCCTCCTGGCCTCATCTATAGGCCCACGTCCTGCCTCCCCGCAGTCTCTTTGGTCTGGCTCCTGGCCATCTCCCGGCGGCCTTTCCTCTGTCGGCCCGAAGCTTCCTTAAGTGGGGCTTTCCAGGCCTCCTTTCTGCCTCTCAGTGGCCTTGACAGGCCCAGCTACCAACCGACAGTGGCCTCTCCGGGTCCAGCTCTGGACTCCCTGCAGCCTTCCCAGGATGAGCTGCTGCCTGCCGGCCACTTGCCCAGGCCAAAATCCTCTCTGCCTGTCTGCCTACATCACGACTACATTCATGTTCCCCTGGCCTCCGTCACCCTGGCTCATTGAGGCCCAGCTCGTGCCTCCCGAAAACATCTCTGGACCCAGCTCTCGTCTCCTGCTGACTGGCCTACAGCTCTTGCCTCCCAGCGGCCTGTCCAGGCCCAAAGCTTTCCCTCCCGGCCAGGCGTCCCCAGGCCCGTCTGCTGCCTGTGCTAGGCTCCTCCGGGCCAGATGTCTGCCTCCCAGTGGGCCCTCCGGGCCCAATGCCTGGCTTCACCGTGGCCTCCGCTCAGGCTTAGCTCCTGCCTCTGTGGCGGCCCGTATCCACCGGCCCTGCTGCCGGCCTCCCTGTTGCCCCCTCAGGCCATGCCGGTGCCTCCCAGTGGCCCTCCGGGGCCAACGACGAACTCTGTCTACAAACAGGTAACCTATAGAATGAGAGAAAATATTTGCCAACTATACCTCTGACAAAGTCATATCCAGAATTTACAAGGGAGTTAAACAAATTTATAAGGAAAAAAACAAACCATCCCATTAAAAAGTGAGCAAAGCAAATGAAGAGACACTTTTCAAAAGAAGACATACATGCTGCCAACAAGCATATGAAAAAATGCTCAACATCAATAATCATTACAGAAATGCCAACCAAAACCACAGTGAGATACCATCTCACACCAGTCAGAATGGCTATTATTAAAACCTCAAAAAATAACACATGCTGGCAAAGTTGTAGAGAAAAGGCAACACTTATACACTGTTGGTAGGTGTTGAACCATTGTAAAAAGCAGTATAATGAATTCTCAAAGAGCTAAAAGCAGAACTACCATTGAACCCAGAAATTCCACTACTAGGTGTATACCTTGAGGAATATAAATCATTCTACCATGAATACACATGCACACATATGTTCATTGCAGAACTATCCACAATATCAAAGATGTGATGGTTCAACCTAAATGCCTGTCAGCAGTATACTAGTTAAAGAAAATGTGATACATATGCACCATGGAATACTATGCAGCCATAAAGAAGAAGAAGGTGATGTCCTTTGCAGGAACATGGATTGAGCTGGAAGCCATCTTCATTGGCAAACTAAAGCAGGAACAGAAAACCAAATACTGCCTGTTCTTACTGGTAAGTGAGCTTAATAATGAGAACATGGACAGTACAAAGGGAATGTCAAACACTGAGGGCTACTTGAGGGTCGAGGGTGGGAGAAGAAAGAGGTTCAGAAAAAAATAAATAACTGTTGGGTTGCAGTGTTAGTACTCAGGTGACAAAATAATCTGTACACCAGACCCGTGAGTCACACATTTACCTATATAACAAACCTTCTCATGTACCCCTGAAGCTATAAAAGTTAATATATGACACAGGAACAGAAAACCAAACACTGCATGTTCTTACTCATAAGTGGGTGGTGAACAATGAGAACTCAGGGACACAGGGAGGGGATTATTAAACTCTGGGCCCTGAGCATGGGGGCTAGGAGAGGAATAGCGGGGGATGGGGGGATTGGGGAGGGATAGCATTAGGAGAAATACCTAATGTAGGTGATCGGGTGATGGATACAGCAAACCACCACCATGGCACATGTATACCTATGTAACAAACTTGCACAATCTGCACATGTACCCCAGAGCTTAAAGTATAATAAAAAAATAGAAATAAAAATAAATAAAATAAAACAAAATAGCTCTGGACTTGGCAAGAATAAAAAAAAATAGAAATAAAAATAAATTTTAAAAAATCAAGATTTTTTAAATAATGGAAAAGAGAAAGACACTACTAAAGACCAAGTAAGATTAGGCCAAGGCACTAATAGACTTGGGCAAGACCAGGACTCCATTAAAGAAGAGAAGATGGGTGATAATTTAATCTATTTTTCTATGACTGATTGTCCACAACTGCTTCCAGGTGACTTGAGAATTAATCTAGTTAGGAAAGAAATGAGTCTCTTCCCAATAAAGATAGACCTCCCTTCAAAGTCCAAGGAGAAGGAAAAAGGGACAAAGCAAGCAGTCAATATTAATGATGTTACAACCTTAAAAATTTGTTACTAGTTTGATGTCAACTGTAGTTCTTGGTACAGAGTAGGTACTAAACTGTTTTTCCAATTTCAGTATCTAAGGCACTTTCTGGTTTTCTTTTCCCTAGTGAGGTGATTATTTAGGAGTTACAATCAGCATAACTGAGGATACTTCAGGTTGAAAATGAGTACAGTATGCCATATGCCAAGAGTTTCCTTAGCAAAGTTATTGCCACTTAGGATCTAGACTTTTCTATCCATCAGATTTTACCAGTAGTCTGCCAAGACAAGTTGGCTATTTACTGTTCTTTCTGGTTTAGCTGCTGGTTACTTTGGGGAATACTGTCTTTAAGCTAATATGACCACTTCACCCTCTCACTCTTACTCCAATTTAACACTTACTTGTACCAGTTATGTTGATTTTCATCTTCTATAGCAAATACTGCAATATTCCCATATTTCCATTTTCTCTCCCCAACTAATTTTCAAGCAATTTTGTCTGCCAGATTTCACTTACCTCACTACAATAAAACTTCAATGTTGACCTAATTACCACTGCTGAATGTAACTCCTTAAATTAATTATATTAATGATTGATTTGATGTATGATCTTGGTTGCTCATCTTCTCACTTTGTCCTTCTCAGATTTGTCAAGAATCAAATATGTTTAGGTTACATTGCATTACAACACTCAATGTCAGATAGAACTGGAGGTTTAAATGCTGTGGAACATGTCATGGTTATTCCTTCTTGTAGTCTAGGTCACTGCTGTTGCTAATGAATGATTTTATGTTCTCATCATTAAGCTACAAAGACAGAACAATTTGGTCACTATTTTATTAGAAAAGTACCAAGGTCATGATTAACATGGAACTTATATTAATGTGACCTACTAACAGATTTTAATCATTGAGAAAGACTCTAAGCAGATGATAGTAAACAAATGTGGTAGAAAACAAAGATACTAATTGATGATTTTTCAGTTCTTGAGGTGGTCACTTGTGTGAATAGATCACAGAATAAAAAATGGAGAGAAAAAAAGACTGTTGTGTTATACTTGAAGACTATTAGGCTCAAGGTTACCAGCCAAGCATAATTCTTGTTTAATTTTCCCATTATCACCTAATCTTGTTTATGTCAGGAGCAACTTTAATAGAATGTCTGGAAATCACTGAAATACAGACAGGTTCTGTAATTTACATTAGCTACAAAATGAATACCCTTTCCACAAGGACCCTTGAGTTAGCAAGTGCATCAGGGACAATGTATGTTGCCTCTGAACTCTCTGGAAGCCACAGCCATTACTTGGTGGATATCATCTAAGAGGAAGGTGACATTTTTTTTTTGGAGACATTAATTAGAGTGTTCTTTCCCTTTCTGAAGTGAGTTCTGGGTGCTTACCAAAGAAATAAAATGTTTCTAGTTTCTGACACTATAGTGTCTCTGTCTGAAAAGGAAGGATTAGACTTTTACACTCAATGTCTTAAGTTTTAGTTCTGCCTACAGGATGTTCTGATGTCTGACAAGGCCTATGGCTGCCTTCTGATGTAGTGTATTCCCCCTGAAGAAGAGCTCCCCAAATGCTTAACTCCTCAGTTATAATTGAAGAAATCTGCATTACTCTGAATCTAATGTATTTGGGTATTGGCAGCTACAGACAAGAAAGTACAACAGAATTAAAGTCATTGACAGGACTTCAAAATGACATTTTGAAGAACAAATTCCTGAGAATATAACTCCTTATAGAAAAATTATATTATTTTTAGTAACTCAGTTATTTGATAAAGCAATAATATAAATGTTGACTATGCCATTCAATGACAAGAATGAACCTGGTGATTGCTAATTAGCCATAAATTGGGGCTGTGGAATAGTTTTTAATTTTAGAAGTAACTGAGGTTTATGGAAACTATTGTTGGGATGACTAACAGGATTTGCTGCATTGCCAGCAAATTTCCAAACCAAATTTACTGTCTGTAGGTAACCTGCCATTGAGAACACTTTGCAAATGCAAAACTATAGCAGCTGTTCAGTGTCATGATGGAATTTTCCACTTTTCAAAGCTAAATTGGTCAGAGCTCAGGAGAGGACAGGATAAGAGGGGTGGGTAAGGAGGCAGAGTCACACTTCAAGGGCCCACCTGATAAAGAGACTGAGGACTCTGACAGTAGTCAGGCTTGTAATGGGCCCTGCCCCATTGTTTTCTACTCCCTTTAGGCATCATACCCTGATCTTGGCTACCTCCTTTATGTGATTCCCTTTGTCTATTGCAGTGGCTCTCAAACTTTAGCATGCATTCATTTTACTTGATGGATTTATTAGAAAACAGATTTCTGAATCACAAGCCCAGGATTTCTGCTTTGGAGTCTGAAGTGGGGAGAGGAGCAATAATTTGCAGTTCTAACAAAATGATGTTGATACTGCTACTGAGAACTACTATTCTATTTCTCCTCTGGAACACTTTCCTTTTGAGCAGTCATTACTTTGTTGTCCTGTCTGCCCTGCTCAATACTCTTCCTCCTTGCCCAATTAGAACTTCCACTTCAAGAGAACAAAACCCCAATCTCTCCAAGGTCATTTGTATTAAGTGGCAGGTTAAGAATTTGAACTAAAGTCTATCTCTAACCTAACAGAACACTAAATGGAAGTACATCTTTAGGTCTACTCTTGGGAATGTTATAGGAGCTGATTCTTGAAAGGAGCCTTGTAGAGGTTAAAGAATGTTTCTTGAAGGAGGTGAGAAGGTGAAACCAAAAATTTAAAGGATGAGTAGAAGTTTATTCAAAAAATGTACATGGAAAAGGATACTTTAATACCTTTACTCTGACCTCTGGATTTTCTGCTGTTGCCACTTTGTCCTCATTACTTTCACCTCTTGGGTGCTGTCCCTCTGCCCCTGTGACCGTCTCAATCATCCTCCCTCTTACAGAACAGTGGAAAACGTCAAGCATTCTGTTCAGTGTATAAATCTATCATTCTGGACTCAGATTGAAGTAAAGTTTTTTTATTTTTTTTTATTTTTTACCTTAAGTGCTGCACAGATTGTTCTCTGTTAGAGCAAAGAAAAAATTATTTTTCATTTTCTTCCCATCACTTTTCTCAAGGACTAATAATTTGATCTTTTCTGTACAGCTGTTTCCCTAAATAACTTAAGAACAAAATTGTTACTCCAGATGATTTTGCTTTAATGTCTTAGCAATCACACACAGGAAAATTAATCAAACAGAAAGGATGTTTGGTATTTGAAAAAGAAGGCAGAATGCAAAAAGAGACCAGTTTTGAACAACCTGCCAGGGAATTCTGCTGCTTCACTCTACCCGGAGGCTGCTATACTCTAGTAAGAATTATCAAGATGCATGACCCCTAGCTTTCCTGGTAGTCTTCAAAAGTGACTTGGAATCTTTTGTGTTTGTGACATTTTCAGACATTTCTTAGAGATTCTGATGACTTTCTGAGGTCACTTTGTGGTTCTATAAAATACTTAGCTTAGCCCAGTGTTTCTTATCAATAGGACAGCCCTTCTATAGTCACAGACTTCACCACACTAGCCTGGTTTTCACATTTGTGTAACTCCCTGGTCTCTGCAACCATTTTATTGCCAACTGCTGAAAGGCCATGCCACTTACATTTTTCATTAAGGAGTTACCTCAGAAACCCTGGATTTAGAGCACAAATCCTAGCTGCAAGTGCCACTTCTTCCAGAGTGGTTTCTGAGAAAGATATATGTACAAAAGATGAAAGCAGACAGAGGTACTTGCATAAACAAAAATAGCTATCACTGGCTTGGGTTTTGGCACCTCCAAGCCTCAGTAGAGAATCCTTTTGAGTTATGCCGGATGATAGCATTATGGTCCCTTTTGTCTTTTATGTTGTAAGCATATTCTTTGAATCTCAATGCTCAGCTCCAAACCCAACCAGATAAGAAAACACATTAGCGGGGAAAAACAAAGAATGGAACATTTCCTTACTCCTTAGATAAAGGAAAGTTAACTTCACTGTGCCACCCAGGCATTTATAGGGTTGCTTATATTACCATCTCCAGGAGAAGAGGAAAGCCCCAAGAGAAAAGGAGAATCAACCCCACCCAACACGCACGCATGCGCGCGCACAGACACACACTCTCACACACACACACACACACACTCTGACCTAGACCTCTAATCCCTTCCCCATCACATAAACCTACTAGTCCTTTTTAGCATAAGAATCCAAAAGAACATCTTTGATCCTAACCATGCTGCATCTTGGAGGTTACAGGGTGTTTCTGTGAGGCTGAGACAGATGTTTAGAGTCCAACTTGCACAGCTCTAACCAGTGGTCCTGGAGTGGGTCATATTTGGGGATGAGATTACCTGGAAGTGATAAAATTTAAAAAGTAGCAGCCCTGACCTCCCTAAGTCCCCAACAATTAGCTCCATAGAAAAAACTCAGGGAAGAATTATAAAGACTTGGATTATGAAACAAGTTCCAAAAAAATTTCTTATTGTCTTCGAAATCAATCACCTCCTCAGTCTGGATTCTGAAACTTTTCATCAAATGACCACACTTTAATTTCCAACCTCATCTCTCTCCATTTTTCTAAAACTTTCTCCTCTCATAACCTCATCAGCTGTGCCAGTCATATCTTTTTTTGCAAAAGCAAATACCATTTACCCAGTAAGTCTAGGGGTAAGCCACACCTTCTCCAAAAATCTCTTTACTATAGAACTCTAGGTCATTCAAATCTGTTCAACTCTTTCCAGTCCTCAGCAAAAATCTGTGCATTATGCCATGTTAGAATATTATCTTGCAAGTGTAATCAAGTTATTTCAAGTAGGTATGATTTGTTTCCCAAAATAGGCATCAAGTTTGCAGCAAATTTGTCTCAGAAGAAATCTGTTTTCATTTTTGCCTCCCCAGGGCACTAGTAAATCATATATTCATTCCACTTGCAATGTTTGTGACTGGATGAATAGATATATGAATGTATGGCTCTCCAAAAGCAGATTGTTTGAAGGTGATAGTGAATAATGTAGGGTCAAAAAGGAAAAGGTAAAGCCAGATAACATTTACTTCAGAATAAACTCATTTTTGAGAGCCCATAATAATTCCTAATAAGAGGCAGCCCAAAACCCCACTGAGCCAGTTATTGAGTTGTAGGGAAGTGGGTTCTGTATAATCCAGGTACCTCTATTGTTCCCTGACTTCCAACAGAGAGGTGCCTTTTATCATAATTGGCCCAATCAGTTGTTTTCTTTCATTAATGATTTTGCTTAATTTATATAAATCTTACATGTTTTTATAGACAAATTGGATAATTCAGATTTTAATGATAAAAAACCACAGTGCTACCATTTAGAGATAACTGTTTTTTAATAACCTTCCATTCTTTTGTATCCACATATATATATATATATATAAGAAAGTATTTATATTGCATAAACTAGTTTATAAATTTTTACCTAACTTACCATGAACCTCATTTTAATGACCATATAGCAGTCTATCATATTAATAATACAATCTCTGTGTTTTTTTTCTATTGTTGCACTTTAGTCATTTTACACTTCCATTGTTAGAAACTCTCTTCAATGAGTATCCTTGAGATAAATCATTTTACATATGTCCGACTAATCCTGTAAGATAGATGCCCCTCAGTCAATGAACATGGGTATTTTTAAGGACACGTTATTGTTGAGTGGGTCTTTAATCCCCTCTCACATTTCTGCTTCACCCACAGGAAGGATTGAACACACCACAACCTCCGCATGTAGGGAAGTGTTGGAAGAGATATATCTGACTTTTCTACACCCCATTCTCTATCCTATGCTAGGAGAAGAAGTGGCTAATTGAAGTGGCCAGGGAGCACAGTAGCAGGGCTTCTGTTTATTAGTAGTTAAGGTCTTAATTTAAAAGTTGGATCTGAGTGCATCCTGGCCCGTTGCCTTGTCTTATACTTCCAGTGTTCTGTATTTCAGTCTGACCTAACTCAGAAGGCTACCTTCTATTTAGCTTTCTCCAGCCTAGCCATACTCCTAGCATTATTTGTTCTGGTTGTGACTGATTGCGTGGGTAAGTTGAAAGCACAAATCTGTGTCTCTTGGCTCCAAGTCCTTGTGGTTGGGTGGGTAAGCCAACTCATGTTCAAAGGTTAGAGAATAGGAGATAAGAAATCTTACCTAAGACTTCTGGCCTATTCTCAGCCTGGTTCCAGTGTGTCAGTGTTTATGTGGAAGGATAGAGGCAGGAAGGATATTAAGCACTGGGCAATATTAAATAGACCAGCACTTTACTTTTATATATTTTATTATTTATTTTGTGCATCCTCTCATTAGCCTGTGAAACCTAGAGTAGAGGATGGATGAATTTCACGTGTGTGTGTGGTGTGTGTGTATATACGCACAACACACACACACATACACACAATCCTTCACAAAGGGCTGTGAACATGAAAATGACTCAGAGCATGTTATCAAGTACATTTGTCATGTTTTGATAAGAAGTTTTTTAATGTCCACGCAGTAGTGGTGGTCAAATTTATTAAATGTTTTATTTATGGTTCCAGCTCTCTTACTTGGAAAGGTTTTCCTTAGCCTGAATTTAAATCTAAATCCAAGTATTTTTCGTCCAGGTAGGTTTTTGGTTTCGTTTTGGATTTTGAAATAATTTGACTCATTACTTTGGTTTGAGATTTGAGGGAAGGGATTTCAGTTTATTTTTTTCCCCAAAGGTAAACCAATTGTATTTTATTATGTGATTATTTTTCCACATATGTACTTAGATACCTTCCTGGACTCTCTCTATTCTCTTTTGAAATTTTGATCTGCTTGTTATTCTTGTTATTTGAGCACATCAAGAGCATTCTGCTGTTATTAGCAATACTAACAAGTAAATATGTGGACAAGTAATATTAAATGTTAGATTGGGATGAAACTTAAGGAAAAAGTGTTATTCTGCATAAAATCATGAATTAGGGTTTTGCAGAAGTTTTTTGGAAGAGTTTAATATAACAAAAGAGTGTGTCAGTGATAAGAATCCTTAATACTGAATGGCGAAAAGATAAAGGAGAGTTGGAGAAGCAAGCAAACTTCAGGAAAACTCATGCACTTGGTCTCTGGAAAAGGGTCCTTTAGTAGAAGATTTGAATTGTTCATTGCCAAAAATGGCTATCTTCCTCTCATAGAGACACATACACCAGCCTCTCAGAGCCTGAACCTGATGAACCATTTGAATTTTACTTGCTCCCTTTGCTCCGATTTGCTGCTCATCAAGCAAGTCTCCAAATAAATGCAGGTTTCTTACTTGCATACAGAGAGAGAAGATGCTTGCCTGAGGATGCCTGGCCTTTTGGCAGTTAAAAATATGGTAAATTCTTAAACTATATTCTGCTGTCAGCTTGTTTATGCTGAAGTCACTGAGATTTGTGTCTATGCTTATAGAAGAAGCACAATGACTCTAGCATATTTTTTCTCTGAGCAGAGCTAACAGCATTTATGTTAAGAATCAGACACCAGCCTTTCTCTCAAGTGAACCAAACAATCTAGATACCTAAAAGCACACTTTCTCTACATCTGTAGATTAGACTTTATTTTCACTTTTTTTTTTTTTTTGTATTTTAAAGGTGACAAGGACAGGATACCTGGGACCTGCATTTAATAATGCCAACTGATTTTAAGCAAGATTTGAGGTACAAACTTATATACATTTATTATTTATCTCCAAGAAACCATGCTTGTTAGAAACGTATTAGCCTCTCTTATAAAAAAAGTTCCCCAAAAAATTATGTGATTGTGGCTATATGCATTGCAGTAACTTCAAGAGCTCCTCACATTTAAGTAAAAATTAGTGGACCACTCAGAAAAAGAAAAATTGGAGTTGATATGTGGAAAAATCCTATTTAATTTGTCTTTCAAATCTTGAAAAATCAACAAGTGGATTGCATTGCTTAGCAGTTCTCTGCCCATCAAGTAGGAGGAAGTGAGAAAAAAGGAAATTTTATTGTAAATCTGTTCTTTTCTTCTTGAAACAATCTAGTTTAAAGTGGTGGCTCACTAAGTATTTGACTTCTTTCAAATACTTTTCTCAAGTCTATACTTTGCTGAGTTTATCCTCTTATTTCTTGATTTTTCAGCCCTAGACATTACTCACAGACTCTCCTCTCTGACAGATGAGAATTTTATGCTTTCATTTACCCTGGTTCCCATCATATACTTTGCCTCATGTCAATATATCAAAATCAAAATTTCTGGTTACATTGATATTCAACATTTAATTATTGTGACTAATTCTGTTCACTGCCAAGCCAATTGTGCAATTTATTCTGCTAAAGACCATGTTATTTTTGTTTTAATATGAATTATCTCAACATCAATATCACTGGAAACACATCAGCACAACTCAGAAGTCATATTATTTTATATGACATTTTTCATGATAGGTCAATATTTTGAGGTCAAGGATAAGTGATTTTACAATTATAAGTAAGCCTTAGCAATATATATATGTACATTACAAAACTGCTGAAAATCCCATAAAATGCCTTTCTTTAGAGCAAAAAGTTTCTGGTTTAGTGACTGTAAGAACTGCTAAAATCTCTGCTGTCTTAAATCTTTTGGAAAACTAAAGACATCTCCTCTGACATTAAAACATTTGTTGATAGAGAAGACTATTCCTGTATCACAGTTTTAATTTTTATGAAATCAGCCACTCACAAAATAAGAGCAAGCTAGATAATCTAAAAGAATATTTAAAACCCTTCAAATACTTAAAGTCTTAAAGTAACATAAGGAATTAAAATATGAGAAATGCCCAGTCCTCTTAGGAACTACAGAAGCCATGGGTGTTTTCATCTTTGGTAGAGTAGCAGGAGAAGAGAAAACTTCCATAGACACAGCAGGAAGAAAACAGGTGAATCTTTAAGGATTTTTAAAGGCTGAGTACAGGCTGGTATAAGAGTTTAAGGACTTTGAGGGTCCGTAGACAAGCAGAATCTACACTGCCTACCAACTCTTTAACACAGGCCTTCACTGAGCACTCACCAGAAAAAAAGCTGGCAAGGAAGGAGAACTGAGACACTTCCAAAGTGCAAGTGGTGCCAGCCTGCTGCAGTCTAAGGGCAGAGCAAAGAACTAAGAGAAACCTTCCCATACTTCAGGCCTTATGCTGGATATCAGATAGCAGCAATCTGTGACTGAAGATGAAGCAGGAATTTTCTGAGGAATACACAATGAGGCCTGCCTAAGTATGGTGGTAAGAAGGAGAACAGAGAAACTTCACAGGAACTCTAAGCTTTACCTTGATCCTAAGTGATAGGAGTCAGCCATTAAAGGAGGACCGGAAAGCTGAGAGAAACTGCCCACATAGGTGCAGAGGCACTGAGATAAGGAAAAAAACCTGAGGAAATCCCCTACAAGCAACCAGACTGATACTGAAGACCAGGCAATGGTTTTCTACCACCTAAAGAGTATGGAAATAGACTTTAACATATAAAATTGAATGGCTATGAACAAGAATACCAAAGCAATTCAGTGGAGAAATCAAATCTTTTCAACAGATAGTCCTTGGAGAATTAGGTATTCATATAGAAAAAAAAAATCTTATGTCATAAGTGAAAAGTAATGTGAGATGGATTATAGAATTAAAGCTAAAACTATAAAACTTCTAGAACAGCTGTCCTCAACCTTTTTGCCACCAGGCGCCAGTTTTGTGGAAGACAATTTTGCCACAGATGTTGGGGCCAGGTGACGGGATGGATGGAGCATGCAGTCTAGATCCCTCGTGTGCACAGTTCACAATAGGGTTCATGATCCTATGAGAATCTAACGCTGAGGGAGTGATGGGGAATGGCTATAAATACACATGAAGCTGGAATTACAGGCATGAGCCACAGAGGCCAAGGTGGGTGGATCACCTGAGACAAGGAGTTCAAGACCAGCCTCGCCAATATGGCGAAAACCCATCTCTACTAAAAATACAAAAACTTAGCTGGGCATGGTTTTCAGATGCCTGTAATTCCAGCTACTCGGGAGGCTGAGGCAGGAGAATTGCTTGAGCTGAGGAGGCGGAGGCTGCAGTAATCAGAAATCGTACCACTGCACTCCAGCCTGGGTAACAAGAGCGAAACTGCCTCAATAAAACAAAACAAAACCATGAAGCTTTGCTTGCTCGCCCGCCAGTCACCTCCTGCTCTGAGGTCTGGTTCCTAACAGGCCACGGACCAATACCGGTGCAAGTTGGGGACCCCTGTTCTGGAAGATAACACAGGAGAATCTTCACTACATCGGGGTAGGCAAAGATTTCTTAGAGCAGAGTAGGACAACATTAACCAGAAAAGAACATCATTGATAAACTGAAACTCATCAAAACTTAAACTTCCACTGACAAAATTTCATCATTAGGAAGAGAAAGACGTGAGGCTCCAACTGAAGAAAATATTCTTAATTCAAATATCTGATAATTACAACTCAATAGTAAAAAGACAAAAAACCTAGTGGCCAAAGACTTGACAGGTACTTGAGAAGATACACAAATAGCCAACTGACATATTAAAAGGTGCTAAACATCAACCATCAGCAAAGTGCAAATCAGAACCATTGTAAGAACCTGCTGTACACCACCTAGAATGGTTACAATAACAGAGATGTAGAACACCAAGTGTCGGAAGAGGTATGCAGCAACTAGAATTCTTATTCATTGATTTGGGGTGCATCAAATAGTAGAACAAGTTTGGGAAAGATTTTGGCAATTTCTTATGAAGTTAAGCATGTAATTACCATACAACTCAGCAAACTTCTTTTTAGATACAATAATTTTTAAAATTTATTTTATCCTACTTTTTTTTTAACTTTTAGGTTCAGGGGCACATGTATAGGTTTGTGATATGGGTAAGCTCATGTCACGGAGGTTTGTTATACAGATTATTTCATCCAGGTACTAAGCCTAGTACCTGATTGTTATTTTTTCTAATCCTCTCCCTCTTTCTGCTCTTGATCCTTCAATAGGCCCCAGTGTCTGTTCCCATCTTTGTGTCCATAGGTCCTCATCATTTAGTTCCCACTTACAAGTGAGAACATGTGATATTTGGTGTTCTGTTCCTGTGCTAGTTTGCTAAGGATGATGGCCTCCGGCTCTCCAGCTTCATCCATGTTTCTGCAAAGAACATGATCTCATTTTTTTGTGGCTGCATAGTATTCCATGATGTATATGTACCACATTTTCTTTATCTAGTCTACCGTTAGTGAACATTTAGGTTGACTTCATGTTTTTCATATCACGAATAGTGTTGCAATGAACATATGCATGTATGTGTCTTTATGGAAGAACAATTTGAAAAAAAGCTCAATATCACTAATCATTAGAGAAATGCAAATCAAAAACACAATACGATGTCATCTCACACCAGTCAGAATGACTATTACCAAAAAGACAAAAATAAAATAAATAAAAATAAACAGATGCTGGTGAGGTTGACAAGAAAAGGGAATGCTTATACACTGTTGGAGAAAGTATAAATTAGTTCAACCATTGTGGAAAGTAGTGTGGCAATTCCTCAAAGAGTTAAAAACAGAACTACCCTTTGACCCAGCAATCCCATTACTGGGTATACAGTTACAATAACTTTTTTTATAGCAACTTTATTTATAATAACCCCAAACTAGAAACATCCCAGCTAACAGCAAGAGAACAGACTAATAAAATGTAGCATAGTCATACAATTAAATACTCACCAGTAATTAAAAGGAAAAAAAACGGTGGGTGAATTTTGAAATTTTCTATCAGAAAACTCACCAAGACCTGTATGCTAAGTGAAAGTAAATAGAATCAACAAAGTACTTATCGTAATATTCCATTTATATAAATTTCTAGAATAAGCATAACACACCTAGGATGTTCGCTTTAGGTGGGATTTTAACTGTGGAAGGGTATGACGAAAATTTCTGTGGTAATAAACATATTCTGGGCCTGGCGCAGTGGCTCACACTGGTAATCCCAGCACATTGGGAGGCCAAGGTGGGCGGATCACTTGAGGTCAGGAGTTCGAGACCAGCCTAGCCAACATGGTGAAACCCTTGTCTCTGTGAAAAATACAAAAATTAACTGGGCATGGTGGTGGGTACCTGTAATCCCAGCTACTCAGGAGGCTGAGGCAGGAGAATCGCTTGACCCTGGATGACAGAGTGAGACTCCGTCTCAAAAAAAAACCAAAAAAAATTCTGAAATTTGATAGAGACGAAGATTACATTAATGTATGTATTTGTTAAAACTTTTGATATGTACACTTTGGATTTCTGTATTTCACAGTATGTAAATTATATTCAACAAAAATATGTTTTAAAGTTTTCTAGTTTTATTTTTTTAATCAAAGAGTCATGACCTGCTATGTTCCCCTGTCCATGACATTAAATTAATGTAGCTGGATTTCAGGTATCTTTGAAAGAATTTTTAAAGAATCTCTGTTTTCCACCAAAGATATTGGGGATTTAACTAATTCATGCTTTCAGATACAAACCTATATTTAAATTGAACAAAGCAAACTCAGTAAATGCAGTTCATTCACTAGCAGGTGTAAAGCAGTAAAGCAGCTGTTTAGCTGGGAAGTGTCTCAACATTACAAGAAGCCTAATGGATTCATTATCACAGCAGAACATGATTTTACAGTACTTTAAATGTGTTAAACTGGTTAAGCCAGGGGACTTAAACCCTGTTTTGTTATGGTCCCTTAAACAATGAGAATATTCCAAAATATTTGGTCAATGTATAATTATTATGAACGCACAGAGTGCTACTCAGAGGTGCTTTCCAAACACCCTAAAATATTGAGATTAATTTGTTAACAATTGTATTCAATGTCTTTTATATAAATAAGCATTGACCTTGGAAGTTCTTAGAACTAGGCTTGTACTTAAGTGATAGGCTTTTTGCATAAAACCTTCAGAGCTAATTTTAAACTTTAAATGAAATAATATTTATTACAGGTTTTTAAAATATTGATTTAGTCTTTATCTAAAAATACTTCCAAATTACATTATTTTTTAAAATTTACCTTTAAAAGTTGATGATTTACTACCATTGAGAAAGTTAAGAACTCCATCTGTAAGCCCTTATATTTTTCAAACAACTACATCTTTAATTTAGTTGAAAAATATTAAAGGAGAATTTTTAAAGTAACTAACACTATGATGGCTGCAGGAGAATAATGTGAAAAATGTGTAACTTCTCACTTCTGTAGATTGCTTTCTGACTGTAGGCACCCGAGGTTTCTTTTCTTATAGCATTTACTTTAGAAAACTATTAATGACAAATTCTTTCTCTGCCAATTTGGGCTGAATGTAAATCTCCTTAAAAGCCTATTGCCAGTTTTACAACCCAAGGCATGTCTTCCTTAAGGATCTTGGAGTCCTCTCTTTGAAGTGTAATCATCCAAGAAGATAGCACCCCTCTCTCTCAGTCTCCATGGTAAGGTAGAAGCTTAACTTCGCTGGCTCCTTGCTCCATCTGGAGAAAGCTTACTTTCCCTTTGTCTTAGGCTAATTAGCAAACACAGGTGACATAGAATTCCCCCCACCCTAGCTCTTAAAAACTTTCTGTGCCTTTGTTTCCATAGATTTGAGTTTAGTCTTTTTTTCCTATTGCAATTGTCTTGAATAAACAATAGTCTGATTCATCTTAAATAGCCATCAATGAATAGAATTTATTAAAGTTAAAAGCCTTTTTAGTTTTGTCCAGTGTAATTTTTTACGTTGACAACCATTTGGACAATGATTTTACAGGTAATATATTAAAGGGAGGGGCACTGGGTGCAGATGATTAATTATGAATCTATTGCTATAAGGCAGGCAGAGCTATTGAGAATAAATTAGGAACTTAGTGCAGGAAGAGGCAGAAACAAGACATATCAAGAGGGTAGAATCTATGGGACTTGGTGATCTTGGATTTTTAAAGATAAGAAGTAGAGTGATATTTAGGCTTTTGTCAAGAATCAAGCCTTTTGACTGGATGAATGGTGGTAAAACTCCTGATAAAGTGCATAAAAAATTATTGAATGAAAATGGTGAGGTGAGTAAGTATATTTTTCTTATTCCAACTCTCTGGGTTGATATTTGAAGGTTTCTACAAACTATATACATCAGGCAAGGTTCATCTACATGTATTGAAGGTATAGTTTGCAAAGAAAATAATGTGGTAGTAAGTAATGTTGGCAGACCTCATCTTGAGAAAAATGGAAGTCCTCTCACATAGTTCTTTCTTTCAGTGTCCACCATGAATTCTTGTAAATGTATTACTGATTGCTGAGGAGTATTAGGGGATAAGCACCTTGCATCTGACCTCCATATTGATCAAGACAATCTCAACACTTCTATTATTTGACTAAACTTAATTCTGGAACCAAGAGTCTATTAGAAAGATACTGGCAAATAATAGCATTGAACGAATTCGTGTTTTCTGCATTTTCAGCTAGAACATAAAACTCTCTTGTCTCCAGGGCCATTCTTTTTATTTTATCAACAGACGGTGTCACAGTCAATTGCTGTGCTCTTGTACCGACATATAAAGTCTAAAGCAGCCATCCAAGGGTGCATTAAATATAAAATGGCTGAGTCATTCTGTCTTACACGGAAACATATGGGAATCTTTGCTTCCTCATAAAGAAAACAATGGGGGTGGAGGCAGTCACCACGGGATTAATCTGAATCACAAAGCTTCCAGACTCACCAAACAGCTTGAAATGTGCAACAGTTTTAGGCTGTTAACTTTCAAATATAATGAAAATTTGGAAGGGCAAGTTCATTTCACAAAAATTTTCAATAAACTTCACTCTTCATTGACCCCCAAAAGCCCGTATGAGCTCCCCAGGTTAATATTAAGCTTTCTTTGACCACTCTTACTAATTATGTTCAGTACACATTTTCTTTCCCTGAATGCTAATCTTGTTTATTTCCTAATTTTAGCCATCTCCCTTGATGACTAAAATGAAATTCAAAATGAGTTAAATTTCATGAAAATGTGTGGAGTGAATTGATCTCATCTTGCCATCTGAATCTTAAGAGTCAACCTGATGTGGATGAGGTCATTTTGGCTTTCTAAATCACTGAACTAAACTGAAGGATAAGGGAAGAAGTACAAGAACAGAGAGCAAGTTCTCTGGAACTGGGATGGTTTTTAGATTCCAGAAGTTCTGTCTTTGCCTTAGGGGCAACTGAAACGAGTGTCTTCATATTCCATGGAACTGGAGTTGAGCAGTTGCATGATGACTTACCCTGCTCCAACTTGAGAAAGCAGAGGAGAGAGAAAAATTTTGTCCTTTAAGATGTAAACTTATAGAAACTTATTCTCTGAGAATTTATACAGGCTCAATATTAAAACCATGGGTTAGAGAATGGAGCTGTCTTGACAGTGTTTACCTCCCTTCCCCTGCTTTCTACCTGTCCTCTCTCGTTTTTTTCTTCCTTCCTTCCTTCTTTTCTCCCTCCCTCCCTGTCTCCCTCTCTCCCATTCTCCCTCCCTCCCTCCCTTCTTTCCTTTTCTATATCAGTCCTTCTGTCTGTGCTTCCTTCCTGAGTGGTTAGAGACCATTAAGGTGTTTTACTTTCACTTGATGCTTGGCAAATCATTGAGGCTTGAGGCCTTTAGAACAGCTCAAAGCTAATAATCTAAAAATTCAATTTCTCATGAAAAACCAAGATAAACCTCAACCCTTTAAGGCTTCTAGTAGAAATCCCCATCTTTGAAGGTCTAGACATAAATCAATTAATGGCATTATTTACTATGTTCTAGTTCGGAAGTATTGAGAAGTAGTCTGTTTTTATGTCATTTGTCATATAACCAGTGCCCTCTAATGAAATAGAAAATTCTGCCTCCTTTATTCACTCTTCAGTATCATGCTTCAAAATAATAGGACCCCAAACAATTGGGGCTCAGGAACGTATTTAAGTAGAAAAAATGTGCAATTCCATGTTGGAGAGTGGAAAATGTTGGCTAAAACTGAAATGGTCACAAAACGCTATTTAAGTATCACAAGTACTTAGGAATGAACCGACAGCAGACAGTTTTATTTTCCCTGAGAACATATATCCTCCATACTACATACCCATCAACCACTTGCATTTTTCAGGTTATCCACACCAGTCCTTGATGGAATAACAGCATGGTTCAGTTCTGCTTATGAAAATTCAACGGATGGCAGCACAAGAAGTTCAAGTCATAAATAATGAAAGAGAGAGAGAAAAAAATAAACTTTGCATATAATAGAGTTTCCTGGCCTGAGTCTGATGCATATTGCTGATCTAACAAATAGTTTTATTTTCTGCTTGTGAGGTTACTATCCAGTTATCAAAGTATGCTTTTCTCTCAACTTCAGGCAGGTAAATGCCATGGCACCCTCTTGATGTAGGACATATAAATGGTTAGTTTCTTGTGAATGACTTTAAGGAAGTAAAATATGTGCAAAAATGTGTTTTTTGGCAAAAACTGCAATTACTTTTGCACCAACCTAATATATATTTCACAGCTTTCTTGGGCAGGTTAAGCCATCAAGAGAGCAAACAGATTGATCTAATAGTTACTGGACTTTAGCAAAGTGCTAGGTTCATCTGCTTGATGGTCAGACATGCGTGCTCAGGAATGTAGAATAAAGTGCCTTATGTCTAAATTAATATTATGATAAGATACTTGAATCGTTTGCACTATAAACTAATCACAAATCAACCCTTAGTAACTTGTGCATCTCAGTTGCTATAAGAAACATAAAAATTACCAGAGCATATTTTATCAGAAATTTTTGTTTCTAAAAAGTGCAGAAAATTCCAATAAATTGTGAATTCTAAGAAAAGGAATAATATTTGTACTTCCTGAGTTTCATTCATTTGTTTCCACGTATGTAAGTCATATTTTTCTGGGAAGTGCAATGAAATAAGGAGAGATAATAAACTAACCAGTAGTTTCAAGATAGCATATGCATATTTGAACTCCTACAAGGCTGTGAGTGTTTTATTTTTATGCAAAGTATCTTATGTTAAAAAAATTAAATTCCAAATGTAGAGGGCACAATCATGGCTAAAAACTTGAAAGGGCTACTACTGTAACACTAGTACTCCTATTATTACCAGTATAGATTTTTCAGTTATTACCATGGATGGGGAATGCAACATTTTCTGTTTAAAAATGTAAGTTTCATTTAAATGAGTATTTCAAAGTGATGCTCTAAATATTACCAAGATTTTCTGATTCTAGAATCTTTAACAAAGTCTTCTAGGTGAAAAGGGAGATTACGAAAATGTTTCAAGGTACTGTCAATGTTGGTAAGGGAAAAATTGAATGTGTAAACAAGCATGAAATGCAAACTGAAGCAGTAAGTCCACATATGAGGCAGAAAAAAACTTAAAATCAAACAAAAAGGTGATTTGTTTACAGGAGGAATAAAACAGAAAATTGTGCTATTGTAAATAGGAGTCACGTGATTTTCCACAGTCTAAAAATGTAGACATGTTACATGGTAAGGATGTTTTTCTCCTTGATGCTGAGGATCAAAACAGAAGGGAAAGTATGAATGAAAAGGCATATGGAATAGAAGGCATATTTCTTTTGCACGCTATCTAAAAGGACTGGAATAGATACAACTGAAAGTCTTCAATTTTCCCCTTGTCTCCTTTTGTTATTAATTTTCTCTTTATTTTTCTCTTGTTTTTTGTTCTGTTTGCTTACCACCTTCATACACTGCCCCCTCAGCCCTCACACACATTTTACTTAACCAATAAACCACAGGGCTTGCAAGAACCACTCTTGGGAAGTACCCTTCTGACAGGAATGGGGATGGAATTGCACGAGCAATTCTGCAAGAGAGGCACAAAAAAAACAGAAAAAACCTCCAACTTAGAGTTTCACAGCAGTCCAAGATGAAACTGCCACTTGAGCCAAAACTCTCCTCACCTTCTAAAACTCCAACCTGCCTTTGTTCAGAGAAGTACCTGTCTTCAGGTGCTACCCAGTGCTTCTCAGCTGAATAAAGGCTTAACCTTCATTTGAGTCATGCATACTACTTGTTGAAACAACTGTTAATATCTACAAAGTAATTTAGTTTATTTGTGCCACTGATAAATGTAATTCAATGAAAAATTATAAAGACACTACCTGAAAGAAATGTGATCCGGGGACTGCTCTGAAGTAACAAAGAAAGGTATAAGGATACATATTTTTAAAGTTTTGATAACACACTAAAAGATTTAGGGGGTGTGGTTTTTCTCAACATAGGGGCATACGTTAAGTCAATGTGCTAGCTGTCAAGCACATCCTAATAATCACACTTGTTCTAATTTAAACTTGTCCAGTATTAAATATATGTTTTTTTAAAGGAAATCATTACTGAGTGAAATAAAATGCAGTATTATTTTCTAATCAGATGAACATTTCTAGGGGAACCTAATTCAAGTAAGACAGCACTGTTGAACATCTGACAGATAACCCTGTTTAGAGGCAATAAACCTGGCAATATATAGAGGCCATTGTAAAACCACACATATATTTTATCCACTGTTGCTTGAGTAGAAAACTTTCTAGATCATTTCATTATCAAATTATTTTAAGCTTTTAAAAAAGATATATAGTTGTCTAAAATCGTAACACCATGATACTGGCACATGATACTCTTACAGCTTTCAATTCCTTGGATAGATGAAGCTCAAGAGATTGTGAAGAGCTTGGACACATTTAGGGTAAATATTTCATTTGAAATAAATCCTCTACTCCTCAAAAGAAAATGTGTCTGTATATTTTACATACTTAGATCTACTTCTAATCAGTTTAATTAATATTACCTAGAGAAATCAAAAAGAAAATTACATGATACACTGAGATATATATACTTAGGAATTTATTTAGAAAGTAGCCATGATAATGAGGTTTTTCTATGCATTTGGTTGGAAGTCAACATTGATGAAGCAATTCCAAATGGCTGTTTACAATTAAGGATTCCAACTTGGCAATATTCTAAGAGGTCCTGAGGAGTAAATAGGAAATGGAATATACTTTATTAAGATATGGATTTTTTTCAGTTTGCAAGTTTATACATTATTTGTTTTAGGAAATTAAAGTTTTAATCTAATTTAGCCAAGATAAGATAATGAACTATAGAGAACTAATAGAGATATATTTGTGATTCACTATAGATTTTGGAAAATATTGGACTTTTCTAGTCTAGTCACTTGTTTGACAATGGAAGGATTAAATATCTTCACATATGGATTCCAGATTTATTTTTGTTTTAGTTAGCTGACATTTATGTATATAATTACAATAAGCATAAATAACTCTCCCCAAATTATTTCTTATGTGAAACCCATAAGAGGTAGTTAGATTTTGAGGTGATCCTCCTAAGGATGACTCAATCAGGCTCCTTTTGTCCTACTGCTTTACTATCGTTAGCATTTGCTTCCAAGGTGTCCCTTAGATGATTCAAGATGGCAGGAGGGGAAGGAGCTCAAGAGGTTTTTCGGTGCCAAGCTTGGAAGAGGTGCACAATAGTTCCTTTCACATTCTCTTGGCTAGAAATCATTTCATAGCAACATTTAACTGTAAGGGATCTGGAAAATGCCATCTAGCTGTGCTCCCAGGAATAAGAGAAAACAGGTTAATTGAACAGCAAGCGAGTCCCTGACATATCCTTAGATTTAGCAAAAATAAATTTTCTACATGACTTAAGACAAAGTATTATTACAGAAAGGGCACCGTATAGACATGAAATGTCAACAAAGACAATGCTTGAGAGGGAAGAGAACACAATAGTGGAATGAGAAAGACTGAGCTTTAATCTGAGATCTGCAATATATGGGCTACAGCATCTCTCCAGATCTAAACTGTCAAATGGAAATAATAACACCTATCCTTTATATAATTGTTTTAAAAAGAGAATATATGTGAAGAAATCTGGCTTAAAAAATTCCCAAAACATTTACCTACTTTTTAAAAGCTATCTATAATCCACATTGCCAATAGGAAATCATTTCCTAAGAAATGCTGATTATGTTACATGCTTAAAACTTTTCATTGGTTATATATAATATAGTCTATAGACTATAGATTCTACTGTCTGTAATTCTATATAATTAATTCCAAATTCTTTAGTATAATATATGAGGCTCTATAACATAGTCCAATAAATGTGTTTATTTAAGGAAATTTTCTTCAGTTTGATATATTTATTTCCTACATTTATTTCCTCCCCTTTTTCTTTGGGGATATTTATCAATTGGATATTGCTGCAACATGTTCTCTGGCTCTAATGTTTTTTCATACATATAATATTGTGTATTGAACTTTTTCCTCTAATTCTCCAGAATGTCTGACTTTTTCTAGATAATCTAGTGGTTTCTAGTTGTTCTATTAACATTTGAAGTTTAACAATTGCATTTTTTTTTTTTGCTTCTTCTCTGTCACCCAGGCTGGAGTGCAGTGGCAAGATCTTGGCTCACTGCAATCTCTGCCTGCCTTTCCTGTGTGAATGCACACATCAGAGACTGCATGAGCCCTTGAGTAGCTGGGATTACAGGCACCTGCCACCACAGCTGGCTAATTTTTGTATTTTTAGTAGAAATGGGGTTTCACCATGTTGATCAGGCTATTCTCAAATTCCTGGCCTCAAGTGATCTGCCTTTTCAGCATCCTAATGTGCTGGGATTACAGGCGTAAGCCACTACACCCAGCCGGTAATTGTATTTTTTACTTTTGTGTACTTTATAATATCTCCACAGATTTATCTGTAGCGAATAATTAGAAGATTTAAATTATTTTGCCTTTCCTGTATGACTTAGGCTCGTTTCTTCTCTTTGTGTATCTTGGTCTTCTGATTTATGACACAGTTTTCCTCATATGCCTGGTTATCTTTGGCTATCCCATTGCACTTAACAATTGTGGGCTAGGTTTATTTTGGGGGTAGCTATTTGGGGTTTTTTCTCCTGTTGTGCGGGTGGTGTGGTTCCTTTATTTTGTCTTTCCCATAATGAGAAATATCCTTGGGAGACTGTGTGTCTAGTCTTGTCAACTAGTTGACTTCACTTTGGGGTACTTGGAAAATGATTTACCTGTTGACTAGAATCAGAAGAGCTTTATGCTGAAGAGAATTGCATTAATACCAGAAGTCAACACCCACCCAGACCCATTTATTTATTTGAGGTAAACACTTTGAGGACCAGTAGATTGTTTATACAATTATTTTACAGCTAGATTTTCAATTTATTTTTGTTTTGAAACATATGTAATATTTACAAAATCTGGTTATAGTAGACATCTTAAAAACATCTTCAAAATATCTTCCTGAGAAATTGAAAACAGTAAAAGGAAATGAGTAGAGAAATAGAAGATTGGAATAACAACTAATGAGTTGTATCTAGTAACTTGCTGTTCATTCTTTCCAGAATGTTCTTCTCCAAGATTTCTATAGGCACCTTCTCTAATTGCCTTTAGGGCTCTTGTCAGTATCTGATGTGAAGGAAACTTTCTCTGGCTACCCTACTAAGACTAGCACCGCTGTCAGACTCCATTCCCTCACACTGCCATATTTCTCTTCATAGACATTATTACTAAAACCACATTTTAATTATTTATTTATTGGTAGTCTCCTCCATTAGAATGTCAATTATATTGAGTGCAGAAATATTATCAGTTCTGTTGATTATTCTTTCCTTGCAGTCCAGGGTAGAGCTTAGAACATAATAGCACTAAATAAATATCTACAGAATAAACAAATATGGAGAAACATAAACTTACCTCCAACCCTGAAAAAAGGAAACCTTTTAAATATACACAATCCTTTTAAGTGTCAGTTATAAAAATTAAATATTAGGCCAAACAGTGAATATTTATACTTCCAAACGATATAAATTACTTAGTTTATAATTAGTTACACAAAATAATATAAATAAGGAATTAATAAGATGGAGGTGGCCATAAAAATATAATCAATGACATCTTAAAAAGAAAATTTATTTAATAATTCATAGGTTAAAAAGAAATTACCATTACTAAATTGCTACTTAAAATTAACTACATATCAAAACCAGTGGATGCAGCCAAAGCTGTTTTCAGAGAAAAAGATCATACACATAAAACATTCACTAGGAAGAATAACCCACACAACTGAGAATAATTAAATTTTATTTTAATTTTAAGAAACTTGAAAAAGCAGAAAAATCACAGCATTCTTCAGAATAGAAGAGTAGGCTTAATAAAGATAAAAGCAGAGGACTTCCAGGTAAGTTCATAAAAAAACAAGTTATTCAAAAAACTCTTACACTGCTTACAATTTAAAAATGCTGAATACATTATCTTATCAATCTTCTTGAATGTTAAAGTAATTGACAACCAAGTAAGCAATTACCAGGACAGAGTGGAAGGAAAAACAAAGCAGGGATTCTAGAGAAAGAGGTAGAGCCCAATGTCATTTAGCCTTAAGAACCTTTGACATTCCAGAAAAAGGAACTTTGTTTTCAGATCTGTGCAGGATAAGAAAGGTGAAAGGAACAACAAAGCCCAAGTCTGAAGAAGATACAGAGTGTAAAGTACATGCTGGTGAAGACTTTCCCCACCATACATTGTTACGCAAAAAAAAAAAAAAAAAAAAAAAAAAAAAAAAAAAAAAAAAAAAAAAAAAAAAAAAAAAAACACACACACACATCAACAGTAGCCAAAGGTCATATTCTGTAGGGTATGGGAAACATAAGCCTTGAACTTGGTTTGAGATTGTCTTGGGCTAGTAGCACCTTTGGGTCACATTGTAACATATATGTAAATCCTCTTTGGATAAAGTCTCCTTTTCCTAGGTCTCAAATAATTTCTTCAAATAATTTCTCCTAATAATTTTTTAAGTACCATGAGTAGTACAAAGTGAGGGTATCTCAGCATCCCAGAGGCACAAGCCAACAGCAAGAAGCACTGGGGGGAAAAAAAAGAGAATAGAAAACATTTGTTGCATATAGAACTGACAACAGATTAAATTCTAGAATATAAGTAATTATGAATCAATTTTAAAAGTTTTCTTAAAGGAAGAAAAATAAAAAAGAAAGAAATGAGCTATTCACAACAAAGGATGCCAAACTGCCAAAATAAGCAGGTGAAAAATGTGCAACATCAAGAGTAATTATGGAAATTAAAACTATTTTTTTTATTTCCGCTTGGGGAAAGTTTTCAAATATTGACAATAGATTATTAAAAGTTTTTTGAGAAATTATTATCGGACAGTGTTGGTAATGATGAATATTTGTGTGTTCTTTTTTTTTTTTTTTGAGACAGAGTCTTGCTCTGTTGCCCAGGCTGGAGTGCAGTGCTGCATGATCTTCACTGCGACCTCTCTGCTTGCTGGGTTCAAGCAATTCTTCTGCCTCAGCCTCCAGAGTAGCTGGGACTACAGGCATGTGCCACCATGCCTGGTTAATTATTAGTATTTTTAGTAGAGACAGGGTTTCCCCATGCTGACCAGTCTGGTCTCAAACTCCTGACCATGTGATCCACCTGCCTTGGCCTCCCAAACCACTGGGATTACAGGCGTGAGCCATCTGGCCTGGACCAGTGCGTTCTTAAGTGCATTTGGTAATGCCTATTAAAATGTAAAATGTACATATGCACATATTGTCTGATTCAGCAACTTCATCACTTTTTTTTTCTTTTGGAGGCAAGAACAAGATCGCCCTGTCATACAGGCTGGAATGCAGTGGCATGATCTCGGCCTACTACAACCCCCACCTCCTGGTTTCAATCTATTTTTCTACGTCAACTGCCTGAATAACTGAGATTATAGGCACACACCACCACTCCCAGCTAATTTTTGTATGTTTAGTAGAGATGGGGTTTTGCTATGTCGATCAGGCTGATCTCCAACTCCTGGCCTCAAGTGATCTGCATGCCTCATCCTACAAAAGTGCTGGGATTACTGGTGTGAGGCACTGCACCTGGCCTAGTATCTTCATTTTTAAAACTTTATTTTCTATATATTTACACCAAAGTATGTAATGCAATTATATAAATGTTATTTACATGATTCTGTATAAAATACAAAACTAGAAAATTCCAGATGTTCATCAATAAGAGAATACTCAAATATTTATCTGCTCAGTAGTATTCTAAGCAGCCATTCAGAAAGAGTGTGGTAGACCTGGATGGCTTGATATGCAAGAAAACTCAAGCTATTTTAATGTTAGAAAAAAATTAAGGCTCAAAATAGAGACTAGTTATAGCATGATACATACATTTTTCCATTATTTTAAGATATAATACATGTATTTTGTCTGCATAAATACATGGAAGATTCTAACTGTAATCACCTTTAGAGACAACAACTAGGACTCTGAGGAAGAGAGAAAACTTTTGGCTACGTTTTTAAATTGTTCTGTTTGGTTTTCATTCCTTTAAAAATGTATGTATTGAACACACACACACACACACACACACACACACACACACACATGCACACACACAGGTTTTATATTATTCTTTTTTTTAGAGACAGGGTCATGCTCTGTCACCCAGGCTAGAGTTCAATGGTGCAACCATAGCTCTTGCAGCTTCAGACTCCTGGGCTCTATTTATCTCTTCTCTCAGTTTCCCAAGTAGCTGGGATTGCAGGCCTACAAGGTACAGCTCAGGTCATTGCTTCAAAAGGTGCAAGTCCCAAGCCTTGGTGGCTTCCATGTGGTGTGGGCCTGCTGGTGAGCAGAAGTCAAGAATTGAGGTTTGGGAACCTCTTCCTAGATTTCAGAGGATGTAGGGAAATGCCTGGAGGTCCAAGCAGAACTCTGCTGTAGGGGCAGAGCCCTCATTGAGAAACTTTGCTAGGGCAGTGCAGAAGGGAAATGTGGGGTTAGAGAACCCACACAGAGTCCTCAGTGGGGCATGCTCTAGTGGTACTGTGAGAAGAGGGCCACTGTCCACAAGACCTCAGAATCAACAGCTTGCACCATGCACCTGGAAAAGCTGCAGACACTCAACAACAGCCCATGAAAGCATCCAGGAGTGGGGTGGTACCCTGTAAAGCCACAGGGGTGGAGCTGCCTAAGGCTGTGGGAGACTACCTCTTGCATCAGTGTGACCTGGATATGAGACATGGAGTCAAAGGAGATCATTTTGGAACTCAAAAGTTTAATGACTGCCCTATTGGCTTTTGGACTTGCATAAGGCCTGAAATCCCTTTATTTTGGCCAATTTCTCCCATTTGGAATGGGTATATATACCCAATGCCTGGACCCACATTGTATCTAGGAAGTAACCAACTTGCTTTTGGTTTTACAGGCTCATAGGTGGAAGAAACTTGCCTTGTTTCAGATGAGACTTTGGACTTGGATTTTTGAATTAATGTTTTAATGATTATGTTAAGACTTTGAAGGACTGTTGAAAGAGCTTGGTTGTGTTTTGAAATGTGAGGACATAAGAATTGGGAGGGACCAGAGGCAGAATAATGTAATTTGGCTGTGTCCTCACCAAAATCTCATCTTGTATTGTAGTTCCTATAATCCTCACATGTTGTAGGAGGGACCCAGTGAGAGGTAATTTAACTATAGAGGTGGTAACCCTCATGCTGCTCTTGTAATACTGAGTGAGTTTTCATGAGATCTAATGGTTTTATAAGGGGCTTTTTCCCCTTTTGGTACTTCTCCTTCCTGCCTCCATATGGAGAAAGACATATTTGCTTCCCTTTCTGCCATGATTGTAAGTTTCTTGAGGCCTCCCCAGCCATTTGGAACTGTGAGTAAATTAAACCTGTTTCCTTTATAAATTACCGAGTCTTGAGTATGTATTTATTAGCAGTATGAGAACAGACTAATGCAGTGTTCAAATAATGAACAATTTTATAAACCCAGCATTTCCTCCATAAGTAAAGTTTTTTTAGAAGGAGCTAAAACTCCTGGAATCCCCAGGGTGCCTCATCTTCAGAGGATGTTGTTTAAAATAGACCAGCTGTATTACAGATGTAAATTGTGTGACAGTTATGATTGTCCACATCTTCCACTCTCTGCAGGTGGTACTTATTTTTCTTTCCTTACTTCCAATTGCATCAAGAAAAGAGAACAGTGCTTGTTTAAGTGAGAGGATGCACACAGGTGGGTCAGGGCCCATGGCCGTCAATTTAAGGGCACACTTTCATTTTCAATGTAATTAACTGTCTAATTGAGCATCCAAATTTAGCAGTGCATTTGCATGTGCAATTAATTATGATATAAAACCACTCTGCATTAATGGTTTCTTTTCTATTATCTACAAATGTAATTACTGAAGGATGGATTGAGTTTGAAAATCATTTGGGAAAACATTTTTCTCCATCCCTGGAGCCTAATGCTGTAAGAAGTAACAGTGAAATGAGAAGACCACACCCAGAATTATAAGGCTGAAAAGTGAGTTGTTCTGGATGGAAGGGCTGCAGGAGAGAGCTAGATCTGCCAATTTCAATATATAGTAATCTTTTTCTTGGTTACTAGAATTAATTTAAATTATAGGCACAATGATTTCACTCAGAACAGATATAAATCCTAGACTTACAGGAGTAGATTTTAGAGGTAAACTCACGTTTTTAAATACAGTTCTAAAAGCAGATGATATTCTTAGTAATTGCCCATTAATCACAAAATTAAACCTAGTTCAGCCTAAGACCATTTGCATACTTTTCTTGATTAAAGAAAAGACCTTAGAAGAAAAGCTAAAGATATGACCTTAAAATCTGAGGCCAGGTGTAGTGGTCCAAGCCTGTAATCACAGCACCTTGGTAGTCTGAGGTAGGAAGATTGTTTGAGCTCAAGAGTTTGAGACCAGCCTGGACAAAATGGCAAAACCTCATGCCTAATCCCATTTATTTACAAAAAAAATAAAAATTAGTAGCCTGTGGTCTCAGCTACTCAGAAGGCTGAGGAGGGAGGATTGCTTGAGCCCAAGAGGTCCAGGCTTTAGTGAGCCATAATCAAACCATTGTACTCCAGCCTCCAGCCTAGGCAACAGAGACGGACTCTGACAAAAAAAAAAAGATATAAGCAGTAACCCATAAAAATTAACAAAGATTGACTGAAAACATAGTCATTGGAGGAAAAATGAAAATTCTGAATAAGCAGACTCTATCCTATTAATTGCTTGAACAACTGAAAAACTATATTATTATTTTCTGAGAAAAAAACATTAAGTTTTTGCCAACCAGAGATTTCTATAAATATAACACTCATAGTTTTGCTGTGGAAGAAGGAAGTTAACTGTCACTGACTCCAAGCTCTCCTACCTCTGTCCACCAGGAGTACAAAAACACTGAACAATGGCAGGACACCAGCTTGAGGTTATCTTCATAGGGCTGCTGAGTAGAAGGTGTGACTTAGAGGCACTTCAGAAATTAAAGTAAATAAAGCTTAGGAAGATGGTGTGAAAGAAAAATGATCACTTGATTTAAAGTAATATACATTTATTTTAAAGTTGTATTTAAAATTATGTATTATTATTAAACTATGTTTCAAAATTAAACAAAAATAGATTGTTTAAAAATAAAACATGGACTGACATAGTGACTCATGCCTGTAATCTCAGCACTTTGGCAGGCTGAGGTGAGAGGATTGCCAAGAGTTTGAGATCGGCCTGGGCAGCATTTAGAGACCCTGTCTCCACACAAAAATTAAAATTTAAAAATCAGCTTGCACAGTGGCAACCCTTTAACCACAACCAGAGATAAATCAGCTGGGACTCAGAGCACCATGCACCAAGGCTGCATAGAGCAGGGAGGGTCCTAGGCCCAACCCAGGAAACCATTTTTCCCTCCTAGGCATTCAGGCCTGTGATAGGATGGGATGCCATGAAGGTCCCTGACATGCCCTGGAAACATTTTCCCCATTGTCTTGGTGGTTAACATTCAGCAGCTTATACTTATGCAAATTTCTGCAACTGGCTTGAATTTTCCCCAGAAAATGGGATTTTATTTTCCATTGCATAGTCAGGCTGCCAATTTTTCAAACTTTTATGCTCTGCTTTCTCTTAAATGATTTTCCACTTAGAAATTTCTTCTGCCAGATACCCTAAATCATCTCTCTCAAGTTCAAAGTTTCACAGATCTCTAGGGCAGGGGCAAAATGCCACCAGTCTCTTCACTAAAGCATAGCAAGAATCACCTTTATTCCAGTTCCCAATAAGTTCCTCATCTCCATCTGAGACCACCTCAGCCTGGACTTAAACCATTGTACATATCACTATCAGCATTTTGGTCAAACCCATTCAACAAATCTCTGGGAAGTTCCAAGCATTCCCACATCTTCCTTTTTTCTGAGCCTACCAAGTCTCTAGAAAGTTCCAAACTTTCCCACATTTTCCTGTCTTCTTTTGAGCCCTCTAAACTATTTTAACCTCTGCCTGTTACCCAGTTCCAAAGTTACTTCCACATTTTTGGGTATCTTTATAGCAGCACCCCACTCTCAGTACCAATTTACTGTATTAGTCCGTTCTCATGCTGCTAATAAAGACATACTCAAGACTGTGTAATTTATAAAGGAAACAAGTTTAATTGACTCACAGTTCCTCATGGCTGGAGAGACCTCAGGAAACTTACAGAGGCAGAAGGGGAAGCAAATATGTCCTTTTTTACATGGCAGCAGCAAGGAGAAGTGACCAGAGCCCTTTACAAAGCCATCAGATCTCATGAGAACTCACTCATTCTCATGAGAACAGCATGAGGGTAACTGGCCCCATGATTAAATTACCTCCCACTATGTCCCTTCCAGTACATATGAAAATTATGGGAACTACAATTCAAGATGAGGTTTGGGTGGGGACACAGCCAAACCATATCAGAAACATAGAAAACATTTTTCTATGGGCCTTTCACTTCTATAACATTTAATATCTGGAGGCTCTGACACAAGAAACTGGTAGTTAAATTGGGAACATTTTAATTGTTATTATCAACATTATTATTAATAGATACATTGCCTTATATTTATATAGTAATGACAATAATTTAGTATATATTTGTTTATTTCATCATTCCTATGTGACAATTCCATGACACAAGTAAGAAACGTAAAATTACCCTCATGTTAGGAGTGAGGATCTATGATTCCGAAAGGTGAATGATTTGCCCCAGAAATTCAATAACAGGAAAGAGACTATAGTCTCCATTTTAAAACTCAATCTGAGGGTCTTTCAACAAATCAGTAGTAAGTACTGAAAAAATGCCCTTTGTGAAAAAGTGAGACTAAAGTCTCTAGCACTTCAAGATAAGTTTTCGAATTTTGTGATTATTTTGTAAATTAATTAACAAGTAAGTCATCTCAAAAGCAGAAGTAGCATGTTAGGCAGAATAATGCTCCTCACCCTAAAGATGCCAATATTGGAATCTCAAAATCTCTAAATATATTAGGCTACATAGCACAAGAGAGTTAATGGTTGCAGGTGGAATTAAGGTTGCTAATTAGCTTACCCTGAAATAGGACCCGGATTACATGGGTAAGCCCAGCGTAATTCCAAGAGTCCTTAAAAGTGGAAGAGGGGAGCAGAAGAGGAGGCCATTGTAAAATGTAGCCACAGAAAAAGGGCACAGATGAATGCAATATTGCTGGCTTTGAAGAAGGAGAGAGGAATTTCTGAGTGAAGAAAAGTGGGACCCCTAGGAGCAGCAAAAGGCAAGGAAATCATTTTCCTCTGAAGCCACCCGAAAGAAACAACCCTGCAAAACACTTTGATTTTAACCCAGTGAGATTCGTGTCAGAATTCTGATTTCCAGAAATTATAAGATAATATATGTGTGGTGTTTTAAGCCACTTAGCTTATAGTTAATTTTAGCAGCAAATAGAAAACTAATACAAGTTGTGTTTAAAATATACGTAGCTGAACAGCAAACAACTGCTTGTAGAATAAATGAAAGAGGTCTACTAAACGTTTGTGACTATGCCAGGGTGATATAACCACACATGATGTTGCCTCTCGACCCATCTCACTTCATTAGATCTCAGAAGCCATTCCTGATCTTTTTCTGGGAGTTTACTCACTGTCACTGAAATTGCTGGTCCAAGGAGATTCACAGGCCTTTGCTTTTCAAAGACAACTGTTTCTATTTTACAGTTTACCCTAATTAGCCTTGTCAGTCTCTGCCAGTTGAGATTTACTGCATATTAATATAAGTTATGTGGACGGATGACTAACTCTTTTTTGGACATCAGGCTTAGTATTTTGGATTGATTTCTCACTTATTCTTGAGCGATCCCAAATATAATTTGACATAAAAGTTGCTTGAGGCTATAAGTAAGGTAAAAGAAGCCTGACTTGATTTTAGCTAGGTTGATTCACAGCTTGAAATTTTACTAGAATGTGTCCAGACAACCCCTGTTGGAGTAAAACTTGGACAATGATAGAATTTCATTGATTCCAAGATATTTAGATTTCTATACTTTAACAAATTGGAAATTAGCAATTGTTACAGAAGCAATGACATTTTACAATCATTCCCAGCCAGCTGGGTGTTCACTACTCGATCAAAACTGTACTTACTTGTCATGACTTCCATTAACTTACTGGTATGTACATTGCACCTATTATGCAGGTAAAATTGAATTGGCCTTTGGAAGACTGAGACAGGTGGATTGCTTGAGCCCAGGAGTGCAAGAGCAGCTTCAGCAACACGGTGGAATCCCATCTCTACTAAGATACCAAAATCAGCCCAGCATAGTGGCATGTGCTTGTAGTCCCAGTTACTTGGGAGGCTGAGGTGGGAGGATAGTTTGAGCCTAGAAGGTCAAGGCTGCATCAGTCCTGCAATGAGTCATGATCTCACTACTGCACTCCAGCCTGGGGAACAGAGTGGGACCCCACCTCAAAATAAAAACAAACAACAACAACAAAAACAGAAAATACAAGAAGAAGAAAAAGATCTAAGTTGATACTGAATGAAAAGTTGGTGTGTAAGCAAAAAGAAACAGAAGCCGTCCGTAAAGCTGGGCATAAATTTGCTGTTAGCAAAGTAAGTATTTATTGCTGGAAGAATGACTAAAATTCCTCCTCCTCCTCCTCCTCCTCTCTTCCTTTCTTCTTCTTTTTGGCAAAGCATTGGCCAAGGTTTAAGAGAGAAAATAGTGACAAGTAAATAGTGAAGCTGGATTATATTTTGTTACTGCGATATGTGAAAAGGATTGCCTTTTAGACTCTAAGCAACGTAACTGAAGGCAAGAGAAATTGACAAGTTCCTCACAGTGGATAAAAGAAATTCCAAGGCAAGGAGAGGCTAGTGTGACTAATTTGTAAATCATGTAGGGCGTTCTTTAAAGCATTAACTCATAATTTAATCAGCAACATGATTTCTTGATAATATAATCATTAACATCTCAAATTCAATAAACAATAACAACAAGGAGGGAAATGGAGAACTAAGATGGGTGATTTAGTTTATCTACTGCTCCTAAGGCATGATACAAAGGCAACTCAGTATAATAGAATATAGATACATCTGAAATCATTACAAATTAGGTTTTATTCCTCAACTTTATTAAAGAATAACTACAGCAAGGTAACTATTCTGAATCTCTTTATTATGATCTATAAAATGGGATAATAATATTTACTTGTAGTTTTGATGTAAGGATTAAATTACCTTGTCATCTGCTTCCCTTTCCCTATAGCCAAAAGCAATTTTCCTGGGTCAGTTGTAGAAGAACTTGCAAGGAATTTGGAATCAGATGACAGAAATTCGTTCTTGGCTCTGCCACTCACACGTGACCCTCTACTTGTTAGCTAAATTTCTAGTGCTTGTAGTAGCCAAGATAACCCTCAATGATCCCTTGTGTCATCCCTTTCCTCCCTGGACAAGGTTTCACCTTTGTGAACAATAGTGCATGGCAGAAACAATGTGCTGACACTTGGAAGATTAGGCGATAAAGACAGGCTTCTGTTATAGGCATGTATTCCTTCTCTCTTACTCACTTTAGGGGAAGCCAGCTGCCTTGTCTTGAGGACACTCAGGCAACTCTGTGGAGCAGCCTATGTGGCAAGAAACTGAAACTTTCAGAGAACAAGGAAGTGAGGACTCCAGCCATTTGCTTCTCAGAAGCAAAGACTGAATTTCCAATCAATGCTTTACATGATGATGCAGCCCTGGGTGATCAAAACATCATGAGCAACTGAACAGAAACCATCCAGCGATGCCACTCTGGGATTCCTGACACTCAGAAGTTGTAAAATACACACTAATAAATATTTCTTACACAGTAATGAATAATAAAATTTCTTGCACAGTAATAAATAATACAGACTTGTCTCTAAAAATGAGAATAATGATTTCTTCACAGAGTCTTGGAAGGTTCAAAAGAGAGCAAGTTGCAAACTATAAAGTATCAGTGCAAATGCTAGTTACTAAATGTATTTCACAAGTCCATTTACCACCTTCAGATTACCTGGGTGCTCTTAGATTTCCCCTTAATTTCCCTTATTTCCTCTTAATAAATCACCAAGAGGCATTGTGTCAGTGGTCCCCCAGGTCACTCATAAGTTCGATGATTTTTGAGAAGGACTCAGAGAATTCGGATAAACTGTTATACTCATGGACATGGCTTATGGAAATGAAAAACACAGATTAAAATCAGCAAAGGTAGATGGTGCGTAAGGCAGAGAGTCAGGAGAGACCAGACACATGCTTCCAGTTGTTCTTTCAGTGAAGTTGTTCAGCACTCAATTCTCCCAACAATAATGTGTGGTAAAACATACAGAGTATTGCCAACTAGGGAAGCTCACCTGAGCCTCGAGGTCCAGAGTTTTAATTGGGGGTTGGTCACTTAAGCATGGAGCATCCACATGGATGACTTAGTTACTGTCTCTAGCTTCTCCAGAGGGGAGCCTTGGGCCCCACCATATCAGTTTGACCTCTGGTGAAGCTAGAGACAGTAACTAAGTCAAGGCCCAGGGCCCCACCATAAATCATATTGTTAGTATAAACTCTTTGATGTTGACCAAGTCCCCTGTTATACAAAGACACTCTTGTCAGGCAGCATCTTCCATGAAATCTGAGGTTATCTCCTAGGAGCCAGCAAAGGCCAATCCTTTTTTTGTAATATACAGAGTTTGAACTTCCCAAGGCTGCCAAGTTAACCCTTTATAAACCTTTATCTATAGAGTTAACCCTATAGATTTATAGGTTTGCATTTTGTCCTTCATCTATAAAACATCCTTACTGTGCATCGGGTTTACCTCTTATTTTCCATTATAACCGAAATAGCTTGGAAGTAAGCTATGCTCACACCTAAGGGAACCTCAGGCTGGTTCTGCTGTGCAATGGATTGTTATGCAAAGTCCATCTTACTCCAGAGATTCATTGGGAAAAGTCCAGATGTGATAAACGACTCTGTGCCTCAGTAACACAGAGGATGCTGGGCTTGCTTCAGTGACCCAGCAGATAGGAAAGAAGCATGTTCCAGTGAGATAGCGATGGCATTCTGAGGCTATGTCAGAGCTAGGCATTCTTGGTTTCTTTCTCCCCTGTAATTGTATAGCTTTCTTTGTTGTCTTTCTCCTGGTCCTCATCAATATAATAGAATAATATATATAATAAGAAGGTTATAATCCTTTCCTGTGTACTATTGGCTTTCTTTGAAAATCACACATCTTGTAAATTTTGAAAATAAACATCTGCTAGAAGTATACTGGGTTCAATATGCTGTACCAGGCTTGAGGTGGAGGAAATGTGGTGAACGCTTTAAATATTATTCTTGAAAACTGGAGAAATCATTGTAGATTTTTGAGCCAGTCACATGTATAATTAAAGTCGATCTTTTAAATGGAGTAAGATACCAAATGCATGAGAAGTGAGAGAAGGAAAATAAGTAGAACAGTTAGATCTGTGTGATCCTCAGTGATGTATCTGGGAAAAAAGAAACCTAGATTTTGAGTAAGAGTGGCTATTTTCACTGTGAAATCATGAGGTTAGATTTGGAGTAGATTTGGTTAGAGAAAATCCCAAACAGAATTTAGATATTCCAACCATATTTACTTCTATGTGGCAGATTTTAGCTATCAGACATTTTTATGAAACAGACGCTGGTAAAGGGGAGCTTCTTTTCCCACCCCCACCCTTACCCCATCTCCCAAGCTATCCATCTAAAATCAATCTTTTCATCTGATGTTGTTTCGCTTCCACAACCTTTCAATGTTGCTGTTTTTACTGTCTAATTTTATTCTCGTCTTCCTCTTTGGACTTTACATTCAAAACTTTTTTCTGCTTTCTTTTCAACAATTATTTCTTTTGTTTTTTTCCACAATGTATATATACACTGCAAACCCTCTCAAACTCCTTCTCAGCTCTTTCATTTCCAGGCCCTTCTTCCTTGGTCTTCTGACAAATCCATATGTGGAAAGCATGGGAGATTTATATTATATACAAATGAATAAGAGTTTTCATATATACCAAACTACAGAGGGTATAGTATAGACTTATATAACTATATAGAGTATATAGTTATATACTAGGTATAAAGTATAACTATAGACTTATAACTTGAGACAATTTTGTATATGAAGTTGTTCCCATTGGCCCTCTCCTGCCTTAAGGTTGGTCTCTATGAAGAACTTTATTAGAGTAAGCAAACATTTATAGCACGAGGTCCTACATTGCCCTACACCAAACTTATTTGTAGAGGCTAATTCCTTCCAATCTTCTGAATTTCTGTTCTATAATCACAGTCTTTATACCACACATATTAGCAGCTAGCCACAAAAAATTCTTTTATCCACTACACAAAAAACACAAGGCTGCCTCCATAAACCAGACTTATATGTGAATGTGCAAAGAGATAAAAAAGAGAATGATTGGTGCAGCCCAAATTTAACCTGAATGAAAATCACAGCTTTCAGTTCTGTGGGGTAGATGGGCTGCCTCTCCTAGAGAGAAATTCAATGTCTATAGTGTCACATCATATGAGTGGGCGCCCTCCAACCTCTTGTTTTAACAGTGTCTCCTTGTCTGCTGAAGGGTGAATCCCTTCTGGTGTTTTGGTTCAAGAAAATCTAAAACACTTGTGGCCTTTCATAGATGAACAATCACAATATCAAGGCAGGATCTTCAGATGGCTCAAAGCTAGACTTATTAATATCTTCTGTTGCAAAGATGTGGTCATTTTTTGCTTCTAGAAATACCTTGGATATCCACCTTCAAGATGTCAGCTCATCTTCCCTGACTACATGTTTCATCTTAAGTTGTCCCTTTAGCTACTATTTCAGACATGAGCATGCTTTTCTTTTTATGATAATATGCTCCTTCTTATACCCCTAAACTTATTGGTAGAACAACTCTTAAAATTCCAAGCAATTATGTGCTTGATTTCCATTGCACCAAAGAAGCAGGGTGTTTGGACGAACACACTCTTAGCAAAGTGAAACTTCAAGAAATAAGTGGCAGTTGCCATTAAAAAGAAAGTTCTGGATACTTTGGAAAAATAAAATATTTAATGGAAATTGTTAAAGGACTTGACTAGAGTGAGCATAAGTCGTGGTTTGCTTGAGACAGACCCTCTTGACAACTATTGCCATGGAATGGTTATTAAATGCACCTTTTCTCTCTAAAAGATCTCCTTGGGTTAGATAACAAATTATATGGTAAACCTAAGTTTAACTTGCAGAAGGCCCGTGGGGTCACCTTTGAGGGTCAAAAACAGCAAAGGAGAGCTTCCAGGAAAAGCCACTGTGTATCCCAGAAGTTCCCAAATGCCCCAGGAAGTGGGATGGGCAAGCACACTCAATACTGCAGAAAGAATGAGAACCCTCACTGAAAAGATGATTAAAAGGAGCAATCGGGAGAGCAGCTTCTAAGTAATTCTGAGATAGCGGTTGCAATTTTAGTGAAAAGATAAATGAGTTAGAGGTTCTGCATTAACCACCTATCTATTAGAATCATTTGGTAGTTCAATGAAGAAAAGAAATAAAAAACAAGGGAAGCATATGAATAAATTAATCTTTAAAAAAGAGAAAAGAAAATAAACAAGACTCTTAAACATATAAAAATATGCTTAATGTAAAAAGGTAACTGAAATTAGAGTTGTCCTGCAGCATCATATTTTAGCTGTCATATGGTGATGATGAGAGGAGAGAGGCCCTCATATCACTCCGTAAGAAAATAGATCATCACAATCTCTATGGAGCATGGTGTAGACATATGTGTTAGTATAGACAATGCATGTTCCACTTGACCTCGAAAACATCTACTTTCAGAAATTATCCTACAGATATTCTTGCATATGTGCAGAATGACTTTATATGAAAATATGTATTGCAAAATTATTTGTGATATCAAAAAATTATAAATATCCTAAATATATTTTAACAGAGAATTGGATAAATAATGATAGAAAAAAGTTCAAAAAGTACTTACTATGTATTAGATGCATTTTAAGTATTTTATGTGTATTGGCTAATTTATTTTCTTTTAATAAACATATGACAGGGAAATAAATATCATCCTTCTTTTATAGATGAAGAAGCGGAGTCACAGAGAGGTTCAGCAATTTGCCTAGGGTAACATAGCTAGTAAATGGTAGACCTGAGATTTGAACCCACAGCTTAGTAGTATAACTGTTGGTATAGGCACAACTTATATTGTTTTAAACAAATGTGTCTTTTATTGCTGGTCTTAAAAAGAATGAGGTAGACCTGTAAGTGCTTATATGGAATAATCTCCAAGGCATAGTTCTAAGTGAAAAGGGGATGGTGCAAAACATTGTGTTAAATATACTCTCCTTTGTGTAAACAAATATGTATATACATATATATGTATGTGTATGTGTGCATATATTCACACACACACACACACACACACATATATATATATATGTATGTATGTATATAGATATCTCCTTGTCTATGCATAGACTCCACCTGGAAGACTATACAAGAAGTAAGCATTGTCTCTGAGAAGACAGCTGGTGACCAGAAGACATGGGGTAGAGGTGAAGGAAGACTGACTTTCCACTATATAACTTTTTGTATCTTTTGGATTTTATACCATCTGTTTCTACTACTTCAAATTAATTTTTTAAAAAGATACAATAAATAATTTGCAATAAATGATACAACCAAATAAACAAAATAAATAAGATGCAATATAATAAAATGTAGCCAATAATTGACAAAATCTGTGCTCAAAGAAGGTGAAATGATTTGGATGAGTATGTGTAGGAGGAGGGGCTTAAAGAAGAGGAACAAATTAGTACAACGTGAGACTTAATAGAAATGTCTATTATCACATTTTTTTATTGGGGTAAAAACACATGTGAGATTATAACATTTTTTTTAAGCGTACAGTATTGTATTTCTAACTGTATGCATATTTCTGTACAGCATATCTCTAATTTTTTTTTCATTCTGCATTACTGAAACTTTATGTCCATTTGTATTAGTAAGCTTGGGCTGCTATGACAAAATACATTTCAAAAGAGGGTTTAAACAACAACTATTTATTTTCTAGCAGTCCTGGAGTCTAGAAGTCCAAGATCAGGGTGCCAGAATGATCAATTTCTAAGGGTTCTTTCCCCGGCTTGTAGGAAGTCTCCATCTTGCTATGTGCTCACATGACCTCTTTTTGCGGACTCCAAGAAAAAGAGAGAGAGTGAGCACACTAGTGTCTCTTCTGATAATGGCGCTAATCCCATCAGACCAGAGCTCTGCCCTTATGACTTTACTTAAATCACCTCCTTATAGGGCCTGCCTCCAATACAACCAGTAGGGGTCACTATGGTTTCAACTTACAAATTCTATGGGACACAATTTAGTCAGTCTGTAGCACAGTTGAAGAACAACTCCACATTTATCCCTCCGCCACAACTGCTGGCAACCACCATTCTGCTTTCTGGTTCTATGAGTTTAACTATTTTATATACCTCATGTAAGTGGAATCATGAAGTAATGGTCCTTCTGTGATTCGTTTACTTCAGTTAGCATAATTTCTTCATGGGTCATCCGTGTTTATCCAGGTTGTAGCATATGACAGGATTTCTTTCTTTTTAAAGGCTACGTAATATTCCACTGTATATGTGTAGCAGATTTTGTCTATCCATTCATCTTTTGATGGACTTTTTAGTTGTTTCCACCTCTTGGCAATTGTGAATAAAGCTGCAATGAATATGGAAATGCAAAATCTCTTTGAGATCTTAATTCTTTTAGATAAATATCAGAGGTGGGGATTACTGAATCATGTAGTTCTATTTTTAGTTTTTTGAGAAATCTCCATGCTGTTTTCATAACAGCTTCATCATTTCAGTTGTTTGTAGATGAAGAAGCTGAGGCTTCATAACAGCTTCATCATTTTATATTTTCATAAGAGCTGCATTGTTTTATAGTTTCACCAACAGTACAAGAATTTTAATTTCCCCATATCCTCACCAACACTTGCTATTTCCTGTTTTTTGGTATAATAGTCATCCTTACAAGTATTGAGGTGATAGCTCATCGTGATTTTGGTTTGCATTTTCCTGATAATTAGTGATGTTAAACATCTTTTTAATATACCTGTTGGCCATTTGCATATTTTCTTTGAGGAAAAGTCGGTGCCAATCCTTTCACCATTTTTTAATCAGACTGTTTGGAGGGTACTTTTTTAGTCATTTAGCCATAGGAATTTTTTATATATATTTTGGATATTAAACCTTCTTAGATATATGATTTGCAGTTTTTTTTTTTTATTCAGAAGGTTGTCTTTTCAACTTTGATTGTTTTGTTTCCTGCACAGAAGCCTTTGTTATAGTTCCACTTGCCTTATTTTTGCTTTTGTTGTCTGCGTTTTTGGTGTCATGTCTAAGAAATCATTGCCAAGACCAATGTTGTGAAGTTTTCTCTTTGTTTTCTTCTAGAAGTGTTATAGTTTCAGATCTTATATTTTAGTCTTTAATCCATTTTGACTTACTTATTGTATATGATGAAAGATAAGAATATGATTTCATTCTTCTTCATGTTTTCTCAACACCCTATGTTGATGAAACTATCCTTTCCCCATTGTGTTGTCTTGACACTCTTGTCTAAGATTATTTGACCATATATGTGTGGGTTCTTATCTATTGTCTTTATTCTGTTCCATTAGCCTATATATCTGTCTTATGCCAGCACAATACTGTTTTCTTTACTGTACCTTTGTGATTTGTTTTTTCCAATTGGGATTTTCCAAAAGAATTAAAGCCAAAGAAAATGGTCTGAGTGACTATTATTCCCGAATCTCCCAGGATGGTACCTAGCCAATACTCTTTAATGGGAATAAGAGAGAAATTAGGTCATTAAATACAATGCAGTAAATGTCTTAGGGCATAGTACTTACGACTCTTGCTGAATCTGACAGAGATTGCTAGGAATCTCCTTTGAGTGTGAGAATGAAGAGTGTGTGATGATGAATGTATGTGATGGATGTACGTGATGCAAGCAGTTTGGCCTAGAGGAGACGGTGTGGATGAGGGATCAGGACACTTAGGCTCTGGTCACTAAACAGTTATGACGTTAAACAAGTCACTTTCTCTCTTTGAGCCTCAATCTTCATCCATAAAAATGGAAGTTTGGCCTAGGTGACACCTAAGAGCCTTCTATTCCTGAAATGAATAAGCCTATAGTGAGAAGGAAGCCTTTTGAAGGCCATTGAGGAAATGAGTTCCTGAAGAATTACGGTGGCTCTGATAAGCCAAATATTGTCAATATTCTAGAAAACAACTTTGTTATGCTTTTTACCCTCCGTATTTCAGCTATTCATATTTTACCATCATAATTTCTGTGATTTTGAGTAGCAGGTGTCTTATTATTTACTAAATATATTTTTGATATTGACTCAGTTTTAAAATTCAAATGCATTTATTTTTGAAAAAAATTATATATTACTACTATTGCTGCATTTAGAAAACCAGGGTCATTTGCCAAAAATAGAATAAAACCGTGTCATTTGCCATAAAAACAAAATAGTGTTAGTAAAGTCTACCTAGATTTTATTGCCTGCCAAAGTTCTGAGCCGGAGGCCTCATCACCTTTTATTGGAAAGAAAGAATAGCAAGGGCTAGGGAGCTATTAATTGTATTCTAGCACCTAATAAGACTTTACCCATCTATTTCAAAAGATTAAAAATAAATTGAAAAAGGACAACATCTTAACTAGTATATTGTTAATGTATATTAAATTATTTTAAAATTTTTTATTACTACTAAAGGTATCTCCATCCTAGACTTGTGCTAATGGGACACCTTGCTGTGATAGAAAGAACATGGGTGTTGGAGTCAGATGGCTCTGGTTGCCAGTCTTGACTCTGCCCTGAACCAGCTGTGTTCTTCAGGCAATATGCTGAATCTTCAGGGCTTCAGATTGTTCATATGTAACATAAGGATAAAATCCCTTGACTGATTGTTGAGAGAACAGAAAAAATACATACAAAACTATGTTTAGAAAGGAAAGGAATAAACCAAGAGGCAGGACAACAGAACAAATGAGTATAACTTGGATTGGCTGGGCGGTGAGTGGATGAGTCAAAGCAGTGGGGGCCATTATCAGCCAGGTGAGGATGGCCCAAGTGTGTCTGAAGGACAGGAAGGGGTGACAAATTCAGATATGGTCATATTGAATTTGAAGTTTTGGTTAGACGTCAAATGGAAGCTAAAGATGTCATAATAACTAGGAGATAAATATATATGAGATGATGTGCCTTGGGGCGGTCATAATGGTGGAAGTATTCTCTGAAGAGCAGTACTCCCAGGGAATTGATTTAAGGCACATTTTTTAGAGCAGTTTTAGTTCACAGTAAAATTGAGGGGAAGACACAGAGGTATCCCAGTTCCCCCATGTCCCTACACATGCATAGCCTCCCCTACTATCAACACCTGCCACCTGAGTGTTACAGTTGTTACAACTGATAAACCCACATCACACATCACTATCACTCAAAGTTGTTTGTTTACATTAGGGTTCACTCTTGGTGTTGTATATCTATGGGTTTGGAGAAATATTTAGTGACATGTATCCACCAATATGGATCATACAGGATATTTTCACTTCCCTAAAGATCCTCTATGTTCTGTCTGTTCATCCCTCTCTCCCTGCTAATCCCTGGAAACCAGTGATTTTTTTTATTGTCTTCAAAATTTTCCCTTTTCCAGAATGTCATATACTTGGACTTATACATTATATAGCCATTTTGGATTGTCTTTTTTCATGTAATAATATGGATTTAAGTTTCTCCCATGGTTTTTTCATGGCTTGATAGGTCATTTCTTTAGCACTAAATAATATTTCATTGTCTGGATTTATCATAGTTTACCTGTTCACCTACTGAAGGACATCCTTGTCACTTTCAAGTATTGGAAATTATGAATAAAGCATCTATAAAAATCTACGTGCAGTTTTTCATGGACATAAGTTTTCAACTGTTTTAGTAAACACCAAGGAAGATGACTGCTGGATTATACCATAAGATCATGTTTCATCTTGTACGAAAAAGCCAAGGTATCTTCTAAAGTGGGCTTAGTATTAATATTTCGCATTCCCACAAGCAACAAATGAGAGTTACTGTTGCTGGACACCCTCCCCAGATTTGGTGTTGTCGGTATTCTGGATATTGGCCATTCTCATTCTCATAAGTGTAGTGGTATCTTATTGTTTTAATTTGCATTTTTTTGATTAATATTGTGTGAAACATATTTTATATGCTTTTTTGATGTCTGTATATCTTCTTTAGGGAGATGTCTCTAAAGGTCTTTGTTTTTACAATTGAATTATATATTTTCTTGTTATTGAGTTTTAAGAGTTCTTTATATATTTCAGAAGCCAGTTCTTTATCACATATGTCTTTTACAAATATTTTCCTCCTAGATAGTGGCTTGTTTTTTTATTCTTTTATCAGTGACTTTCAGAGAACATAAAATTTTAATTTCAATAAAGTCTAGCTTATCAATTCATTCTTACATGGATTGTGACTTTGGTGTCATATTTAAAAAGTAATTGTCAAACCCAAGGTCATCTATATTTTCTCCTATATTGTCTTCCAGCAATTTATGGTTTTGCATACAGTTTTCCACAGACCCAAGTGGAAATAATACATAATTCAAAAATAATCCATTTTGAATTCTTTGTTGTGAAGACTGTTAAGGTCTGTGACGAGATTTTTTTCTTTTTTTTTCAGGCAGATGTCCAGTTGTTCCAGTATCATTTGTTGCAAAAACTATCTTTTCTCCATTGTATTGCCTTTGATTATCTGTGAAAGATCACTTAACTGTATTTATGTAAGCATATTTTTGAGGTCTGTATTCTGTTCCATTGATCTATTTGTCTGTCCTTTAATCAATACCATACTATCTTGACTACTATAGCTCTGTAGCTTAAAGTTGAGTATTGTCAGTCCTCCAGCTTTGCTTTTTATCGTCAATATTGTGTTGGTTACGCTGAGTGTTTAGAATTAGTTTGTTAACATCTAGAAATCATGACCGGGACTGCACTGAATCTACATATCAAGTTGGGAAGAGCTGACATCTTAACAATATTGAGTGCTTCTATTCATGAGCATGGACTATTTCATTTATTTAGTTCTTTGATTTCTTTCATCAGAGTTTTACAGGTTCCCTTTTATAAATTTGTGCATATGTTATTAGACTTATAGCTAAGTATTTCTCTTTGGGGTGACAATGTTAAAGGTAATATATTTTAAATCTCAAATTACACTTGTTCATTGCTGATATACTGTAGTTCCCCTTTATTCACAGGGCATATCAAGATCCCTAGTAGATGACTAAAACCATGGACATCTAGCATAGGCCTTCTTGCTACATCCTGACATGGTAGAAGGTGGAAGGCCTAGAGAGCGTGAACTCACTCCAGCAAGCCCTTTTTATAGCAATAGAAATTAGTTCATGAGGGCAGAGTCCTCGTGACCTAAACACCTCTCAAAAGGCCCTACTTCCCACTATTGCACTGGGGATTAAGTTCACATCACATGAATCTTACAGACACATTTAGACCATAGCACTGCCCCTTTATCATAAATGAGGTTGGCATTATAACCTCATTTAGGGAGAGGGCATCTTAAGCTTAGAGAGGTGAAGTAAATACTCAAGATCACACAGCTAGCAGATAAATGAAGTTGGATATGAGCCCAAAACAGGAAACCAGAAATGAGAAGTTAATACCCTGAATAAGTCGCAGCCCAAAAAGAATGTGGGAAGGAAGGTTTACAGTTGAGGTTAGCAGTTTCAAAGCTCTATAAGAGAAATTTCAGACTCTTGATTGTAGTGCCCATCTGCTCTGTATGGATAACCTGACAGACTATCCCCCTAGAAACTACTGAGTAATATTAAAGCATCCCCACTTTATTATTTATTCCTTTGAATTAGGAAAAGTTTGCACATAATGTTGATAGCTGACATAGACACTTTAGGCATGATGGTAGCTTTAATTATTGGTTTAGTGGATGGCCATATATTTCATACCAAAACCTTTAAGGACCCATATCTCAGAGTTAAGTCACTGATTTTCTTTTTATGAACAGAAATCCTAGAGATACTTTTCCCTGTAGTATTAAACTTCTGCCAGCAAATTTAACTAAATAATAACTAGAGATTTGAACAATAGATCCCAACTGGCTTAATGCTTAATTTTCATGGTCAAAATTAAGTACAAATGTCCAATGATGTGGCCTTAAAAAAGATGTATCTATCCTTCCATTTAGGCCTCATCACAGGACTATGGGTAGAGAAATGGAAATTCCAGAAGTGCGCTATGGATAACAAACAAAGTTTCCAAGATTTTTTCTATAAAAACTCTTATCTGTACTTTAGTTACAAAGCAGAGTCAACACCTGCCTAAGAATCTGATATCTTTTAGCCTCTAAATAGTATTCCTTACATTAGTGATGAGTCAAAAATATGATCTTTTTTCTCCAGAAGATTTGATGTAATTCTGTTCAACAGACTTGAATAGAACAAACGAATAAAATAAATAGAATAAATGTCTTGAATAGATGAAGAATCTAAGCTTCCTATTTCAATATTGTTTGCAAGTTTCTTTCTTGGGCTTTCTCTCTCTCAGTTTCCTTACTTGAGATTTTAATAAGTATAAATTTAGGCTGGGTGCATGGCTCACACCTGTAATTCCAGCACTTTGAGAGGCTCAGGCAGGAGGATCACTTGAGACCAGGAGTTCAAGAGCTTGGGCAACATAGTGAGACGCCATCTCTCTCTCTATTTTTTTAAAAGACTATAAATGTAAACATCAAGGAATAAAGTTTAAAGAGATTCCATGATGCTCATGAATATGTAGATAAAATATATATCACATATCAAATACAATAAAAATTATTTTCCACTTAAATAGATACATAGTAAATAGCAAATGTTTCTTTACAAAATAAATATATTCTGCAAAAGAGCTTTCCAACACCATAAACTCATAGTTATCAGAACTGACTAAAGATAACGGGTTTGACTTTGTCATTTCACAGCCATGCTTGTACATATAGAAATATAGCTGGTGGAAAAAAAAGAATAGATCATGTAGGTTTATATTACTGGAGGGAGGGAGTGACAAGGCCTGGAGGTTCCTGAAGGAATGCTGATAACAGAGCTGAATACAGGCCAAGCCCAAGAAGGCATGCCACAGTGAGAAAAACAATCCAACTGGTGAAGTTTCCCTTATCTTTAACCACCCCAATAAATACAAGGCCAGGAACTGGAGGCCACATGGACATAAGAAATAAAGGGGGATATTACAGCTTCTGTGTCATCCATCAAGTTAGTGTTAAATTGATAATCTGGGAGTGATAAAACTTGTTGGTATAATGCCATGATTTTAAGTGATAACATTATAAGAACTGGGTATCCAGGTATAAACTCCACTTTAAAAATGCAAGCTACTTTATTAGAATCAAAACTGAGGTCCCCTGCACCAACAGTAAGAGATACAGAAATCACTTCTGTCATAGAAATATAATTAAAATTCAAGCTTAATGTCAAGATCAGAAGAGATACAAAGTATAGATTTCCTTTTCTTTCCTTGTGCTCCATCTAATCTTCACTACTTTCAGGTTAGGTAAGATGTATACAAGATCCATGGTCCAGAAGCCCAAAGTAATTCTCCACAATTTGACCATTTCCTGGTGGATACTGATGGTACATTATTGCTCAGTCACATGGCTTTGTTTCTATGAAAGTTTTATATAGGGGAGCATCTGCGTTAAGCTATGCATCAATTAATATTAATATTACTTGAATGTTATTGAAAGAAGTGAGGGAGAGAGGAAATAAATTTTCTTTTGTTGAAGTACTCTGGAAGTTTGAAAGTAACTCGATCCCAAGTCTATCAATTTCTGTTCCCTGAGAATAAGACACTGTAGGCAATTAGAAGCACAAGATATTAATTGGGAAAACACCTGTGAAGAATGTAGAATGGAGAGAGGAAGCAGAAGCAGGCAGCAAGAACCTTCAGATCACACTCAGTAATGTCACTCATGAAAAGAGAGATGCAGGGACCGGGGACTGAGTAAGAAGAGTAAGGCAGTACATCTCCAAGAAAGTCTAGGCCAGGCAGATGAGGAGCCCTGGGGCAAAGATTGTTTCAACAGGTAGAAATCATTTGATTACTACTTTCACCATGCTCAGTCATTAGCTGGGAGTGGCCATGTAATTCACGGCCTCAATGTGAATGTTTCTGTCTGACCTCCAGGTGTGCCAGCTGGGTCACCCCTGAAGGCAGGTCATGTACCTTCATGACTACCAAACCACAACCAGAATTTCTGCCCAACATGACCACCCCCATTCCCTCCATCAATCTTCCCAAATTTGGTTAAGTCCAGAACAAAGATAAAACATTTACAGTAACTTTTTCCCTTGTGTGTCATGATAAACATCACTAATCAATCATTGTAATCTGTTTCTGCTGATCTCAGACATAGATATATAATTCTCAACAGAACTCTCCAGAAAGCCACTATAAGATATTTCGCATGTGAGATAAAACCTAACTACTATTTCTGGTTAGATCTCTGACCTCTCTCTATGGATAGAAGCAGAGATATAGGTCAGCATGAAATGTTACGAAAGTGAAATTTGGGCTTCAGGTATGGATGCTTGGCTGGACATCAACACATTTTCATTGACCCTATATACAAAATTTTCTCAGAAAATACACACTATACTGACCATATATTTTATATATATGTATATTATATATATATTATACACACACACACACACACATATATGTATTATACAATCATGTTCCATACAACAGCGTTTAACAGACTGCATATACCACAGTGGTTCTAACCATTCTAACATCAGAGTACAAGGCATTACTCACATGTTTGTGGTGATGCTGGTATAAACAAACCTACTGAGCTGCCAATTCTATGAAAATATAGCACATATGATTATGTACAATACATAATATTTAAAACTGATAATAAATAATTATGTTACTGGTTTATGTATTTACTATACTATACTTTTTATTGTTATATTACAGTGTTCATTTATTTTAAAAAGTTAACTGTAAAATAGCCTCAGTTTTACAGTGCTTTGATATCTTTCATCAGAGTTTTATGGTTTTGGTTTTATAGATCTTGTACCTATTTTGTTAGACTTACAGCTAAGCATTGCATTTTGGTGGTGCTAATGCTAATGGCATTGTATTTTTAATTTCGAATTACACTAGCTCATTGCTGGTATTCCAGGAGGTGTTATTCCAAGAGGTATTCTGGAAGAAGGCATTGTTATAGGAATGACAGCTTCATGCATGCTCTTGTCCCTGAAGACCTTCCAGTGAGACAAGATGTGGAGGTGGTAGACAGTGATATTGATGATCCTGACCCTGGGTAGGCCTAGGTAAATGTGTGTTTGTCTCTTACTTTTTTTTTTTTTCAAAAGATAGGGTCTTGTTATATTGCCCAGGCTGGAGTTCAATGGCTATTCACAGATACAACGATAGTACACTATTACCTTGAACTGTGAGATCAAGTGATCCTCCTGCCCCAGCCTTTCAAGTAACTGAGACTACAGGTCCCCTCCACCGCACCCAGCTATGTTTTAGTTTTCAACAAAAAGATTAAAAGTTAAAAAAATAGAAAAAAGCTCATAGAATAAGGACATAAAGAAAATATTTTTGTTCAGCTTTACAATGTGTTTGTGTTTTAATTTGTTATTATAAAAGAGTCAAAAACGTAAAACAATTTAAAAAGTTTATAAAGTAAAATGGTTATAGTAAGCTAAGGCTAATTTATTATTAAATGAAGTGTTTTAATAGATTTAGTGTAGCGTAAGTGTACAATGTTTATAAAATCTGCATAGTGCACAATAAATGTTCTAGGTCTTCATATTTGCTCACCTCTCATTCACAGACTCGCCAGGAGCACCTTCCACTCCTGCAAGCTCTATTCATGGTAAGTGCCTTACACAGGGCACCTGTGCCCTACACAGGTGTACCATTTAAAACTCTTTTATACTGTATTTTTACTGTACCTTTTCTGTGTATATATATGCTTATATGCACAAATACTTAAAATTATGTTACAATTACCTACAGTATTCAGTCGTGTAACATGCTATATAGGTTTGTAGTATAGGAGCAATGGGCTATATCATACATTATAGATGTATAACAGGCTATCCCATGTAGGTTTGTGGAAGTACATTCTATGATGTCCACGCAAGGATGAAATCGTCTAATGATGCATTTATCAGAACATATCCCTGTCATTAAGTAACACATGACTGTACATATATACACACAAACATTTTTTTCAACCAAGGAAGCCACATTTGTGATCGTTTTATACTTTCACAATAACATTTGATAGGAAACCCCTCCAAAGCTCTGAACTATATTTTTCCCTCCTACATAACTGGTTTCTTTATTTTGGGGGTAAGACTCAGCTTCCTCCTTCTTTAAACTGCCAGCCCCACATGCTTTGCTGACACTGCATTTCTCGGCATGTCTTTGTGTGTGTGTGTCGTTCCAAGCACAATTGGAAGCAAGTCAGGGTTGACTGCCTCAAGGATTGCGTTATTTTATAGAGTACTTGGCATAATCTTCACATTACGGGTATTATTCTTTAATGCAAAAATGGAGTAATACCATTTCAGTAGAGATCAAATTGGGTTTTGCCCATCTACTTCTTACATGTCTTTAAAACTTTTCATTTCTTCAAGTTCCTCTGGTTAGGGGAAAAAGAAATCCCTAGAGCAAAACTCCTGTAAGGGATTATGCTTATGTATTAAATTCTTGCCACTGGGCAAATCTCCTGACCCAGAAAGATTTATTCTAAAACTTTTATAAATAATCCTATCCCTTTCATATACTTCTCCCTGCATTCTAATTACATTTTTTGAGAAATGCGAGAACAAATTTGATTGCCGCTATTCTTATAAGAGATGAAGGTGATTTAACTTGAACTTCTGAGTAAAGCACCATTGCCCTTTTCGATATATTTTCCCCAAAATCTTTATCAATCTTTCAAGCAGAATTTATTCTTCCTGATGTGATTGGATTTTTGAAAGGAAGAGGAGCTGAACATACCGAATTACTCATTTATGACTCAGTGTGGGGTTATTCTGAAACTACACACTGGCGTACAAATGGAGCCAGGCATGTGGACTGAGCACCAGTTTCAACAGGGTCATCTCAGAAGTTAATGTGGTTCCTGGTCACCACAATTAGAGGCACTGATAATTTGCATGTGAATGTATGTGCTTAGTGCTTAACAAATTAAGGCCTGACCAAGCAATTAGGCATAGAAGCCATAGAAAATGTTGTAAATTGGTAGGAGGAAATGAAAACACTGGGGTGGAAGCATATCTCCTTGGCATAAGGACAGAAAAACAGGCAATGCAATATTTGCTTTTTTCATTGCATCCAAACTTATTGGACTGCTGGATCTCAGAAGCAAGTTTGCTGTAAAGATGCTAAATATGTATTAAGCCTCCTTGTATTGCATATTTAGGGAAGTACAAGGGGGTGAATTGGGTGGCTGATGAGTCAGACAGTGCCTTTCATTTTCCAGTGTATCTTGCATTAGCTCTTCAGTGGCCCTGTTATATGGCTGAGTATTGCCCATTTCCCTGTATATCCACTTCCATTCTTGGATACATAGAAGGTAGAGAGGCTCCTATGATTGGAAAATTAGAAAAAGAAATCTGGATTTTGTTTTACATTTGGTTTTAAATATACAGACATATTGTAAGTGTTTGGTTGAGTACTATACATATCCAATAACAAACAGGTCACAGAGGAACCCATAGAGGACCCTGAAAGAGAGAATTCTGTAAGAGGAAAAGGAAATTTGGTATGTAAAGCCAGATCCTACCATAGGCCCCCGGCTGGGGTGGGAAGACTGGTTCCCACTATGTATGTCTGATACTGTCACCTGGGCCAGCTTCATGGGTCTGCAACCTCTAGACCTTCACTCAGAAAAGTCCCACTCTTTCTTTTCTTTCTTTTTTTTTTTTTTTTGAGACAGAGTCTTGCTCTATCGCCAGGCTGGAGTGCAGTGACGCGATCCCGGCTCACTGCAACTTCTGTTTTCCGGTTTCAAGCAATTCTCCTGCCTCAGCCTCCCGAGTAGCTGGGACTACAGGCATGCACCACCATGCCTGGCTAATTTTTTGTACTTTTAGTAGAGACGGGGTTTCACCATGTTGGCTAGGATGGTCTCGATCTCTTGACCTGGTGATCCACCCGACTCGGCCTCCCAAAGTGCTGGGATTACAGGCATGAGCCAACATGCCTGGCCTCTTTTTTTTTGTTTTTTTAATTCTCTGCAGTCACTATCTTATACTTGTTAATGGTTTTTGAACAAAGGAACCCGAATTTTCATTTTTCACTGAACTCCACAAGTTGGTCAGTCATGACTGCAACCTTTCCTGCGGTCCTTCCTCCATTCCAGTTTGAAATAGTTCCTCACTTAACTAGGTTATTCTATTATGGAAATACTGTATGGTAGCAGTAGGATTCGGGGGTCAAGCCTCACTGGTTTATTTCTTCCTAAAGATTAATCAAAGAAAGGATAATTTCTGAGAGGTCAGGAGAAGAAGTAATCTAATTACTACTGGAATACCTTCTTTAATCTTTCATAAGAAAAGTGACACAATGAAAACTTATAATTATTTTCTAGCCAGGGTGTGTTGACTAGTCCCCCAAAAGTTCACTTTCTATTTTACGTTAAAACATTTTTCTGTACTATGTGACAACTTAGTATGTCTTCTTGATTTCCATTTCTGAGAGGAGAAAAATGTAGTAATCTGCCAATATTGAATAAGGAAGTAGGTTTGAGAATTCTGCAATGGACTTACATTTAGACAAGGTATAAAATGAAAATCTCATCTTATATCTCCAATGGGAAGCATGGCAGGTAAAATAATGTAAGGCAAATGTCTGGAGAGCTGCCATTTTGTAAATATTCTTAACCTAAAGTTTTATAGATAGAGTCTGATCCAGGCTTAACTTCATGTCTGCTCAAAGTCTGTACATAATGCTTTAGTTTCTGCTGTCACCCAGCTGTCTCTCTTGGTTTTTCAATGTCCTTTGTTTAGCTTCTCTAAGGCAAGGGCTGTCTAAATTGCTTAGTTTTGTACACGTGTTACCACACCACAAATTAATATGAAGTGACCTGCATCTGTATCCTCCACACTTCAAGTTTTACTATCTGTGTTTACAGCAACAATTGTGACAATAATAAATACAAATATTGTATCAAATTTGAAATCCTATTTTATAATGTCTTCATAAAAATTAAGCCAAGTCCATCTTTTTTTAGAGTGGAAAGATTTTACATTTAAAGTGTACCTAGGGCAGTCACCAGAAAGGAAATATTCCTTTTGAAGGAAAGACATCATGAAGAGCACAGAAGTGTCAGGGATGGCATCAACAAAGGTGTCAGGCTCTGAAGGAAAACTGCAGCAGCCTGAAATGAAAGGGACCCACGTGAGGGGTTGTAAGGATAATGGTCCTTTCAGGAATTCCATCTTTAAAAATCACAAAATAGTATAAACATAAAATCCCTCCAATGTTAATGAACAATTTAAAAATATATATTTTAGATTTTTGATGACTACATAGGGTATATGAAAATTTGAAATTGTGGGAGAACTTCTTAAAAGATGGCTTTCATCTTTTGATTGCCTGTGATGACAAAGACAGCAAGATACCTTGAATATAAACCAGAATCTTATCTAAAACAGCAAGGTTAAAGTCTTTACAAAGTACTTGACAAACCATTTACAGATGCATGGTTTAATTTTTCCCCAAATTATCTTCAGTGGTTTTTTTTCTTCTTTCAAAACCTATCAGGTAGCAATGGAGATGATAGGAACAATTTGCAGAAACTCACCCTTAAATATTTCTTCTGGTTTCCTATGCTTCCCAGGGAGAAGTTCTTGTGTTGGAAAGTATATTTCAGAGAATTTAATTGTGTTCCTTAGTATAAAATCAGACCTGCCTGAAACACTTCCGAACAATTAGCAAATTGTCATCCATTTCCTTCTTCTTATACCCTGGCCCCCAGGGGAAAACAAAGAACTGTCACAGTGGTAATTGCAGGCATTCTTTTTCCTTTTCTTTTTTCCTGCTGACTCTTAATCCAAGCCTTATGCAAATACAGTTTTAGGGTTTACAGAAAATGAGCAAAATTTAGCCTCAAAAAGCCAAACTTATTTTCCAGTTCCATGATTTCTTCCTTCTTAGTATTCCACAAGGGAGCTCATTTCCATTTCATACCCCTGAGAAGGGGTATTATCATATCATCATGAAGCACTAAATTAGTTCCTATTATCCCTGTGCCATAGTGTGAGCTTGGCCAATTGGAATTTATCCTTGCTGTCCTTAGAGCTTGAGCTGTTAGGGCACAGTAAAACCAGGCAGTGAAGGTGCCTAGTGTTCCTCTTGAGGAATTAAAAAAGAAAAAAGAAACAACTATCACTCAGGTTTTGATAAGGAGAAGAGTAATTTCATGCCAAGTGATATCAGCACTGTGATTTGAATCTTTCATTATTAATTATTATTTCTGAGAGCAAATGCACTTGGGAAAGGTCAGTACTCCTCACTTTTAAGTTCTCATCATCAGGTACAGCATTAGATTCACATGCCTTGCGAAATTGCAGTTGTTTAATGGAGGCTTGAGCCTCTCGCAGGCACAGGAGGAATAGCTCATTAATCCTCACAAGCTGTTGCTTTGATGAGCCTGCTTTTCTTCTCATTTTTTTCCTTACAATTTTCAGTCTCTCTAGGCTCTGTTTGGGCAAGTGAATAAGCCACAAGGACTAAAAGTGGTTTGACTTTCAAGCTAGCCAAGTATGCAGAAGGAGTTAACATAGCAGGCCTGAGACTGCAGTTCTTAGACAGGATGGCAACCATTAGATCTGTTTGCAAAGCTGGCTGTTAGCAGATGTCTTGGATTTGGAGAAGGCTCGTACCATCCCCAGAACTGGTGAGTTACTTACCGTCTACCAAGTGCTTATACAAATAATGTGGTTCATGCCGAACACCTGCTTCCTTATGGAAATCTGGAATTTTGCTACATGCCAGGCAGAGAGTGCCTATGTGACTAGCCCCTGACAAAAGCTTTGGACACTGAGTCTCTAACGAACTTCCCTGGTAGACATGTCGTGTATTGCTGGAAATAGTACTCATCGTACATTAGTTTCCTGGGAAAGTACTCTTGGAAGCTTGTACCTGGTTTTCCCCACACTTGGCCCCATGTGCTTTATCCTTTGCTGATTTTGCCTTGAATCCTTTTGCTGTAATAAATCACAGTTATGAGTACAGCTACATACTGGGTCTTGTGAGTCCTCCTAATAAATCACCAGACCTGGGGATGGTCTTGGAGACCCCTCAATATACAAGGTATAATAAAAAGGAAACCCACTCCACTTTTCACTGTGACTTTTAAGATTAAAATCAGAAGTTGTAATTTTTTTATTATTTGATATAACTTTAGTTAACCTTTAAAATAAACACAGAATTGTGAATTCTGAGAAAGCCTTTTTTTTTTTTTGAGACAGAATCTCACTCTGTTGTCAGGTTCTAGGCTGGAGTACAGTGGCACAATCTTGGCTCACTGCAACCTCCGCCTCCTGGGTTCAAACAATTCTCCTGCCTCAGCCTCCCGAGTAGCTTGGACTACAGGCACATGCCACGACGCCCAACTAATTTTTTGTATTTTTAGTAGAGACAGGGTTTTACCATGTTGGCCAGGATGGTCTCGATCTCTTGACCTCATGATCCGCCCGCCTTGGCCTCCCAGAATGCTGGGATTACAGGCTTGAGCCACTGCGCCCGGCCAAAAGCTTTATGTAAACTGTAATTTTGGAAATAAGATACTATTGTTGATTCTATACTTAAATTAGTTTATTCTGTAATAGTGTACTATATTCTACTCAAATTGGGTGTTGTGGCAGCTTTTATTTTTAAAGAAGTTATCTAGTGAGACAATTATTTTCTCAGTAATGTCACTAGTTTTATGGAGTGCTACACTATAAAGGCTTGGGGTTCTGATTGAATTATTTTCCCTGGAGAAGAAAACTGAGTTAACTATTCTGAGAAACAAATATACTATATTTGAAAAATATATTAGAGACCAGAAGCTATAACATTGCCAGGTTATTTTTTTTGAGATGCCTGATATAAAGAACTATCGCTTCAGGTGATTATATTAAACATTACGTTAGAGTATGTCAAAATCCTTTAGAAATTCTTTAGATGGCCACGGATATTGCTTAAAATTTTAGTAAAATTTAACGAGATGACTGAGGGAATATTGGATTAAGTTGGTTACACAGCAAGTGAGGAGTAAGAGTGGGAAAACAAAATTTCTCCTAAGAAGGGCTCACTCTTCTATTCTTCTCCAGTTGTGTGCATCTTATATGCAGAGGCACATGAATATCATTGGACCCCTGCTGACCCAGAGACTCTTGTCTATAAATGCGACTGCTAGCTACAGGCTGGCTAACTCCTAGTGCCGGAATCAAAGTCCTGTTTCCTCAAGACTGTATCCTCCAGAGTCAGAATGGATTGCTTCTAATATGTATAAATAATCCTATGCTTCAACTTTCTTCTAAACAGAGCTGTATCTAGTTCATCAACTAGAATCCATGTGCTTATGGATGTGAGGTTTGGAGCAAGATACCAAATCTGCCTGTGAACCCTATGATGTGATTTAGGCCACAATGTTTATTTTTTGAGTCTTGTCTTATAATTTATGAAATGGCAGCAATATAACCTAATGCACAGGTCTGTAGGAGTAGATGATAAGCCACTATATAAACACAGGACCTACAGACTATCCCTGAAATCTCTTGGTAAGCATTGAATAAATAGTAGAAATTCTGGCCAATCTTTTGTCCGTTGGGAGAATCACAGTTTTTGACAGACAGATGGTCAAGGAAGCATATATAAGTAAGTAAAATGCATTTGTATTCAACTCACTTTAGAGCAATTAATTCGAGTTTCCCATGTGAGAAATAGTTTAATTGAAAAATCACTGTTTGGAATTCAAAGCATTTTCTCTCAAGAATTGTGACTTGAAGCGTTGTTTGTTTTCTCTGTATACTTTGTTTTAACAACATGGCATGTCTCTCCTTATTAACAACCACATGAGCCTCTCATTAAACCTTACTTCAGTGATTAAAAATAAAAACCTGCTTCTTTGTGACTCCTCCCCCATCCCATGATTGATACTATGACACCAAGTATTTTAAATTTTAGATTAGGACGAATTTGGTGAAAACCCATTTGGTCATGTTCTGGGAATATAGTAACAGATAAGTAGATAGCTGTTAACTTTATTTCCTTTATTTCCTATATTTTGAGATAAATATAGACACTGACGTTTGCTCCTGTCCTTAACTCCAACTAATATATTGACAATGCTGATTTGTTCTTGATAATGTGGTTCCAGCATATGAATGTTAAAATCTCCTTTGAAACTTTATATATTATCTAAAGATGTTTGGGAACAAACAATTGCAAAACAAAGCAAGCCTTAGATAACATTAGAGCAAGTAAGGGTTAAGGAGCAAAAAAAAAAAAAATTAAAATGTACTGGGCAAACTAGAGAGTTAATTGACAGCTAGAGAACACATTTCATAACACTAGCTTGGAAATATAAAAAAGACCAGAGAGAGTCGAAGCCAAAGAGAAAAGACATATTTGCTTTTAAGAATAATGCAGGCTGGGAGCGGTGGCTCATGCCTAGCACTTTGGGAGGCCAAGGCAGTTGGATCACCTGAGGTCGGGAGTTCAAGACCAACCTAACCAACAGGGAGAAAGTCCATCTCTACTAAAAGTACAAAATTAGAACAAATTAGCCAGGTGTAATGGTGCATGCCTATAATCCCAGCTACTCTGGAGGCTGACACAGGAGACTTGCTTGAACCTGGGAGGCAGAGGTTGCAGTGAGCCGAGATCCTCCATTACATTCCAGCCTGGGCAACAAGAGCAAAACTCTGTCTCAAAAAAAAAGAAACCAAAAGAATAATGCAAAGAAATTCATCATACATGGGTAACCTAGACTTATCCACTGCCATAGTCCTAGTCCCCCTGTACTCTTGTTATGCATTGTGGTGTGTGATGTCCTTGCTGCACCATGTGGACATTGCCAAGCTATCTATCATGTTTCATGCTCAACTGAGAATGACCTTTACCTATCAGTCTGCTTAATAAACATGTGTTCAATGTGTAAGACTCATATGTTACTCTCTCTGTAAAGACTTTTTGACACCAATCCAGGTAAAACTGATCAGTACTTTCTTTAGATCTTCTCTGTATTCAGTAATTACTTAGACCAGAGTACCCATAATATTATATTGTATTTGTTTCTTTATGTGACATTTTTCTTTAGATTATAATTTTCTTATGGGCTAAGAACGTAATTCATCTTTATATGTAGGTGGCACAAAAAAAATCTACTTTAGATTAGTGACCAATTATATAAGTGAAGACAACAAGAAAGAAATAAAATAAAGAATAAAAGAAGGAATGAAAAGGATCTCATAACTTTAATAAAATGGTACAAAAAAAAAAAAAAACCACAGTGTTTTTCTTACCTAGGTTTAAGCTATGGGGAACAAAATTTCTCCTTTCACACCAGTGTTCAAATATGACTGATTACAAAATAATCAAAAGAAAAATAAAAGGAAATATGAAAATTTTTATCACTAAAGTATTCATTTTTAATGGATGAACTATAATTGTGGGGTCTGAGCAATATCATGAATGCAAATACAAGGCCAAAGAAGAATAAAACCCAAATCCTGGCCTTCACATTTTTTCTTTGACAATGGAAAATTTCAAACTGAAGATAACTCTCAGACATTTCAGTTGAAAAGTCCAAAAATCAGGTGGATCACAAGCACTGATGTTTGGCAGGAGACTAGAAGACATTTTGCTTTCCTCAAAGTCACAGTTTGGCCCTACAGGATTACCTTACTCTGGTCTACTTCATTTACCTGTTTATTTTTCTACTTTTAAGTTACATTTCAGGCATCAGTGATTTTCTAAGATGTTAAAATATGGGCCTTAGCTATAGCAGTTCCTAAGGCCATCTGAGCTCTGCATCCCAACATCAATCACATGAGAAGTTTATTGGCATCAAGACACTTTCTCATTATAAAACACCAAAAGAAAATGCTTCTTAATAAATTTGATTCATAACTGACAGTGCTAGTCTTGAGATAAACAATAAACTTTGAGCAACCTAAGTGTATGTAATTATCAACTGAAGCTATGGTATTAAGACCTACCATTAAGCATACAATGACTACATGGATTTGTTAGCTGCTAAGACTCTGGAGGTTTTGATACTCAGCTGTCACCTGCTCCTTTTAGATGGTCCTCATGAGCAGGCCTTGTTATTTAATTCTTTGTGAAGCCATCAAACTCTGGTTTTCTAAGGTGAAACTAGAACAAATATTTCACTTTTAGAGACTCTTTATCATACTAAATGTACATTCTATAAAGCTGAGACAAAAAGAGGGTAAAATGTGTATTTGAAGTGAATAACACTTCAAATGTATCCATATTAAATAACTATTAAATGCTAAGAAGTGTACTAAGAACTTAAAACAGTACAAAGATGAATATTACTTTGTCTCTGTTCTTAAGAGCTCGCAAACAGTAGCTGAGGAAGATAAAGATAACAGTGAAATATATAACTAAAGCAAGAAATAAAATGATAACTTCAGACTTGTAACTATTTTTATAGGAGTTTAAGGAAATAGGATTCTCTTCAATCTGAGGATTGATCCTGGAGGTGGAAGCCTGTGTGGGACCGTGGGAGTGGTTGCACCCAACCCCGGAGATCAAATTTAAAGGTACAGGTAGCTCTGAGCCCTCCTCGAGAGCACAGGGCTATGCCAAATGAGGTGAGCCTCTCTAGTGTACCTGTGTGGGAAGCAGTAGCACAGAGAGGTGCCCAACATGAGCACCTGGTTCTGGCATCTGCCATGGCAGACCAGGGCACCACAGAGGGGGTGCACATTCCCAGGCTGCATGCACAGCAAAGGCTGGAATAACTCCACCTGGGGGGGGACACACCTGGCTTTCAAACTCACAGCAGTGAGCAGTTTTTTACTTTCAGGCCCATACCTCCTGGGTCCAGATTTTTATAATACAGACTTCTTCCTGGTAGCCACCTGGCATGGGAGTGGCCTACTAGTGCCATGGTTAGGGTGTAGGGCTGGCAACCGCAGTGTTGCTGGTTCAAATCCTTGGTAGGGTCAGGCTTGACTGAGGCTTGAATAGGGGAACCTGTTGGGGAGTCCAGAAGCTGGAAGCTGTGAGATATTGTATTTTTTGTCACCCACAGATGTCCCAATCCAAATGAATGGTGCCAGAATCTAAGGATGTAAATTTGTCTTGCCTAGGATCAGCTCTCCATATGGCAGAACTTCTCCATCTAGAAGACCATAGTCAAACCTGTCCTAGGCTCAAATAGTTAATTACAGGCCCCACAACCCTAGGGCATTTTCCTATAATGGAAAGCAGGGTAGGGGAGGAGGCCTGGGCCCTGAGGGCATTGTTTCAGCCTTGGCCACATGGCCACCCACCCTTCTTTGGATTGTTGTGCTCAGAGGTCCCTCCCTAGAAGTTTATACTCCTAGGGCAGCTTTATAATCAGCCCTATATTAATGGAACTCTTGCTAGGGAATATTGATACCCATCACCCAAGCCTCACTGGCCTGGTTCAGAGACTCACTGGTACGAACCACCCATCCCAGCAGTCCACATGTCTTTATGGTGATCAATAGAGGCATGTAGACAGTGAGTGTGAGGACCCATGATGCTGCTAAGTGTGATTAAACCCAGCACATGGGAGGCCCCAATGCATCTTGGGCACAGGGAAATTACAAGATGCTATAACTCAGGGACTGCCCAAGGCTAGTACCATAACTAGGGGATGCCCTAGACCTAGTGATTGCAATCAATAACCAGAGATATGGGCTTTCCTGTACTCAATTTCAGATGGGTGCTACTCTTCCCAAGATAAAACCTCCTTTAAAATGCATCCTGGAGAACTGGGACCAATGTGACACATGATCCTTGAAGGAGTAGTGGCTCATTTTTCTCTTCCAAATAGCGTGGCCAAAATAAATACCATCTGCTGAGTGGAAAAACCTGACCTCCTAAGGGAAGTATAGATTGTAACACCATTCAACAATTAGACCTGTTTTGTAAGGACGAAGGTAAGGACTGTACCCTGTATCCTACTAACCCCTCCTCAGGACTATCCCCACATTTAGGACTCCCTGTGGCTCCTACCTCTACCAAGGCTGACCAGGCCTCCTCAGCTACAATAACCCAAAAGGAGCCAGGGGATGCTGAAACAGCCAAGACATCATCTCAGGCAACTAGGATGCCCAGACTCTGCTCCCTATAAGCAGTAGAAGGAAAATTGAGTCCGACCAAGGTGCACATTCCTTTTTCACTTTCTGACTTAAAGCAAATTAAGGCAGACTTAGGAAAGTTTTCAGATGACCTGGACAAATACATAGATGTTCTGCAGGGCCTGGTCAGTCCTTCAAATTAGACTGGAAAGATATCATGTTATTGCTTAGTCAAACCCTAACCAGCAATGAGAGAGAGGCTGTTCTAGCAGTGGCTCAAGAGTTTGGGGACACGTGATGACACCTGATACCTTAGTCAAATACATGACCAAATGATGCCAGAGGAAAAGGATAGATTTCCTACAGGTAGATAAACAGTCCTTAGCATGGACCCTCGCTGGGATCCTGACTCAGATCAGGGAGAGTGGAGATGTAGGTATTTCTTGACCTACATACTTGAGGGATTAAGGTGAACTAGGAAGAAGCCCATGAACTATGCAATGTTATCCACCATAACTCAGGGTAAGTAGGAAAACCCAACAGCCTTCCTTAAGCAATTGTGGGAGGCCTTAAGAAAGTATCCTCCACTGTCACCAGACTCCATCAAGGGTCAATTAATACTGAAGGACAAGTTTATTATGCAATCAACAGCTGACATTCAGAGGAAGCTCCAAAAGCTGGCCCTGGGACCAGAACAGAGTCTAGAATCATAACTAAACCTAGTAACCTCAGTGTTTTATAACAGAGACCAGGAGGAACAGGCTGAGAAGAACAAGAGAGACCAGAGAAAAGCTGCAGCCCTAGTTATGACCTTCAGGCAGGCAAACCCAAGGGGCTCAAATGAGGGAAAGCCTTGGGTTAGCTGCCAGTTGCACAGAGCTTATTACCATTGCAGCCTAATGGAACATTTTATAAGAAATTGTCCCCTGAGAAATGGACCACCACATCGTCCTTGCCCACTGTGCCAAGGGGATCACTGGAAAGTACACTGTCCCAGGGGACAAAGACTCCCAGGGCCTGAGGCGGCTAACCAGATGACCCAACAGCAGGACTGAGGGTGCCCAGGGTAAGTGACAGCACACATCTTCACCCTCACAGAGCTCAGGTAAAGCTGACCATAGAGGACCAGGAGGTTGAGCTCCTGGACACTGGTGCAGCCTTCTCTGTTTAACTTTCCTGCCCTGGATGGTTGTCCTCCAAGTCTGTAACTGTCCGAGGAGTCCTAGGACGAGCAGTCTCCTGATATTTCTCCCAGCCCCTAAGCTGTAACTTGGGAGATATACTTTTCTACTATGCCTTCCTCATCATGCCAGAAAGTCCCACTCCCTTACTAGGGTGGGACCTGTTAGGCAGAGTTGGAGCCATTATCTATATTGACCTCATCAGGGAGGAAATCCCTCTCTGCTGCCCATTATTTCAAGAAGGGCTTAAGCCCAAGGTTTGGGCAATGGATGGACAATTTGGATGGGCAAAGAATGCATGCCCAATTCAAATAAGGCTAAGGAATCCCACTTCTTTTCCTTACCAAAGACAGTACCCCTCTAAGACCGGAAGCCAAAAAGGGGCTACAGGATATTGTAAAGAACTTAAAAGCTCAGGGTCTAGTAAAGTCTTGTAATGGCCCTTGTAACACTCCAGTTTTAGGAGTACAAAAAAAATAATAGACAATGGAGGCTGGTGTAAGATCTCAGGCTTAATAATGAAGCTGTGGTTCCTTTATACCCAGCTGTACCTAAGTCTTACACCTTGCTCTCTCAAATACCAGGAGAGCCACAATGGTTTACAGTCCTGGACCTTAAGGATGTCTTTTCCTATGTACCATTACATCCTGACTCCCAGTTGCTGTTCACCTTTGAAGACCTTTAGACTAGAGTTCTCAGCTCACCTGGACAATGTTACCCCAGAGCTTTCAAGAAAGCCCCCACCTGTTTGGTCAGGCTCTAGCTCAGGACCTTAGTAATTTTTCATATCCAGGTACTCTGGTTCTTCAATATTTGGATTACTTACTTTTAACTGCGAGCTCAGAAACCCAGTATCAGCAGGCCACCCAGGACCTCCTAAACTTTATTGCCACCTATGGATATAAGTTTCCAAACCAAGCTCAACTTTGTAGGCAAGAGATAAAATACCTAGGGCTTGTCTTGTCTAAGGGCACTCGGGTCTTTGATAAAAAACATCTCCAATCCATACTGGCCTTTCTCCCTCCAAAGACCTTAAAACAGTTGCAGGGATTCTTGGGAATAACTGGCTTTGGCTGATTGTGGATTCCCAGATATGGTGAAATAGCAGAACTCCTATACACTCTGCTTAAGGAAACCCAAAAAGCTAACACCCACCTAGTGCTATGGGAACCTATAGCTGAGGCAGCCTTTCAGACCCTGAAGCAGGCACTACTGCAGGCTCCAGCTCTAAGCCTTTCTGCAGGGAATGACTTCTCCCTGTATGCTACAGAGAAGTTGGGAGTGGCACTGGGGGTTCTCACCCAGACTCGGGAGACCACGCCACAACCAGTGGTGTAATTAAGTAAGGAAATTGATGCAGTAGCAAAAGGCTGGCCACACTGCTTGTGGGTTGTAGTCACAATGGCTATACTGATCTCAGAAGTCGTTAAAATAGTGCAAGGGAAAGATCTAACTATATGGACTTCATAAGATGTAGCTGAAATTCTGGCCTCTAAAGGAGGCTTATGGCTGTCTGACAATTGCCTACTCAAATATCAGGCCTTAGTGCTCGAAGGGCCTGTATTTCAGCTGCACATATGTGCAGCCTTCAACCTAGCTACTTTTCTTCCTAAAAAAGGAGCAGACACAGAACATGACTGTCAGCAGGTTACAGATCAGAACTATGTGGCTTGAGAGGATCTCTTAGATACTCCTCTAGCCAATCCTGACCTTAACCTATACACTGACAGAAGTTCCTTTATGGAAAATGGAGTTCAAAAGGCAGGATATGCAGTAGTCAGTGATCAAACAGTGCTTGAAAGCAATTCCCTTCCTCCTGGAACTAGCATCCAGCTGGCAGAACTGATAGCCCTCACTCAAGCTCTAAAATTAGGAAAAGGAAAGAGAGTAAACATATACACAGATTCCAAATATGCTCACCTGGTTCTGCATGCTCATGCTGCCATATGGAAGGAAAGAGAGTTCCTAACCTCAGCAGGAATGCCCATTACATATCATAAGGAAATTTTAGTTACAAGCTGTCCAAGAACTAAAAGAGGTAGCAGTCTTAACACTGCTGGGATCACCAGAAAGGAGATGAGAAGGAAGTAGAGGGCAATCACTGAGCTGACCTAGAAGCAAAAAGGGCAGCTAGACAAGAAGTTATAGAAGGACCTTTAATATGGGAAAACCCACTCCAGGGAACAAGACCATAATACTTATCAGAAGAGGCAGAGTGGGCAATCTCCCAGGGACAGAATTGTCTTCCTTCAGGATGGCTAACCAATGAGGAGGGAAAAGTACTCCTACCTGCTTCCAGCTGGTGGAAAGTACTTAAAACCCTGCATCAAATCTTCCATATAGGTAGAGAGAATATACATCAAATGGCCAAATCTATATTTACAGAGAAAGGTCTCTTCAAAGCTATCCAACAAATAGTCAAAGGATGTGAAATATGCCAGAAAAATAATCCTTTGGCCATCACAAATCTCCTCCTGGGGAACAGTGAACAGGTCATTATCCAGGTGAGGACTGGCAAATTGACTTTACACATATGCTTAAGTCTTAGGGATATTAATATCTGCTAATATGTGTAGATACCTACAGAAACTGGGTTGAAGCTTTCCCATGCAGAACAGAAAAAGCCCAAGAGGTAATAAAAGTCCTGATTAATGAAGTAATCCATAGATTCGGACTCCCTCACTGTCTTCAAAGCGATAATAGCTCTGCCTTCAAAGCTGCTGTAACTCAAGGAATTTCCAGGGTATTAGGAATACAGTATCATCTCCACTGTGCTTGGAGGCCTCAGTCCTCAAGGGAAAGTGGAAAAGATGAATGAAATTCTTAAGAAACACCTAAAGAAACTGGCACAGGAAACCCACCTCCTGTGGCCTTCTCTATTACCCATAGCACTCTTAAGGGCTCAAAATCCTCCTCAGAAAATAGAACTCAGCCCCTGTGAGATGCTTTATGGACAGCCCTTTCTTACTAATGATCTTGTATTAGACAAGGAAACAGCAGATCTAATAAAAGATATAATCTCCTTGGCTAAGTACTAACAGGCTCTTAGGACCTGACCTGAAGGACACCCTAGGGAAACAGGGAAAGAGTTGTTCTGCCCTGGAGACTCGGTGCTTGTTAAGTCTCTCCCCTCAGACTCTCCCTCTCGAGGCCCATCTTGGGAAGGACCATTTTTCAGTTATTCTGTCTACCCCAATGACAGTTAAGGCATGGGAATTGACTCATGGATTCATCACACTCGGCTGAAGCCTTGGACACCTCCTGAAGATCATAGGCCCTCCACTTCACAGCCTGAAGTTCCAGGAGATGGCCCTTCATATACCTGTGAGCCATTAGAGAACATACGTTTGCTCTTCCAACAAGATTCCCAGAAAACTAACTGCTCATGAGTCTAATTTACATCCTGACATTAACAGGACTATCACTCTTAACTTTGCTACCTGTAATCGGAGTCTCAAACTCCAATTATTCCTTTCATAGTGGCAGGGAAAGCCAAAATAATAGGAAAACTTGGTACTGGCATTAGAAAAGTTACTACCTCTACTCAGTTTTGATATAAGCTATTTCAGGAGTTAAATAATAACACAAAAAGTTTGCTAATTCTCTCTGCAGAGATAGGTAACTCTTCAGAAATGGCTTAACTCTTTCACTGCCATAGCTCTTCAAAGTAGACAAGTCCTAAATCTGCCAACAGGGGAGAGAGAAGAAACCTTTCTCTTTCTAAGAAAAGAATGCTACTTTATAAACCAATTAAGTGTTGTCTTAAAGTTAAAAAACTCAGGAATCAAACACAGGACTAAAGACCTTCAAGAAACAGAATCATGGAGCTTAACAACTGGCTGTCGTAGGCCTGTTTATCCTATCCTAGGCCTGTTTATAACCATTCTATTATTGTTGGCCACTGGGCTTCTCATTGCTAACCTTCTTGTCACATTCATTTCTTCTAGAATTAAAACCATAAGGCCTCAAATGATACTGCAAATGAAACCCCAGATGTCCTTGGCTCATGAACTCTATCATGGACTTCTGAATCAAGGAGACACAACAATTATAAATGTTTTTGCACCTAACAACAGAGAATAAAAATATGTGAGGCAAAAACTAATAGAACTGCAAAGAAAACTAGACAATATTTGCTATTTTAAGTGAAGATATAAACACCCCCTCTTTTGTTAATGATAGGTCAAGAAGGCAGAAAATAAGGATATAGTTAACTTGAAAAGCACCATCAATCAACTTTATATGATTGGTGTCCTTAACATGACACATATTGTCTACAAATTATTTGCCACTGATATAATACTTAATGGTGAGAAACTTAACATTTTCCTCCTAAGATTGGGAATGAAGTAAGAATGTCCTTAAACATTCTTAGACAGCACTATACTGGAATTCAGGTCATTAAGACAAAGAAAAAAAGAGGCATATGGATTGGGAAAGAAGAAATTAAAATGTCTTTCTTTACAGATAACATGCCTGTTGATGAAAATCCCTCAAAGAATGAACAGATACAAAAATAAATCTCCTGAAACTATTAAGCAAGCATAGATTAAGGAGACATAATGACTAAATGCAATGTGACATTACAGATGAAATGCTGGAAAATGAAAGGAACATTGGGTAACAACTAAAGAAACTGACATAAAGTATAGACTTTAGTAATGACATATCAGTATCAGTTCATTAACTGTATCAAATGTATTATACTAATATTAATGTATAAATAATAGGTAAAACTGGATGTAGTGTATGTAGAAATTCACTGTATAATCCTTGCAATTTTTCTATAAATCTAAAATTGTTTTAGATAAAGTTTTTTTAAAAAATAAATTAATTTTGGGGAGATAGCTGTCTGCTTAGAGACAGAAGAGATTAGCCGAAGTCTCTGGTCCATAGAATAACTCTACTGTTTGACTACGAAATGAGTACTTGGACAACTGAAAAAAAGAAGTAGGTAGCCAGTGAATCGAACCAACAATAACACTGTTACAGAAGTTCTCAGAAGTGGTGTACAGTCTGCTTACATTAGAAAAATGTTGCAGAAAGAAATGTCCATGTAAGCTAGCATTAGAGTCGCTTAATCTTAAATAAGTTCGTAATCTTCCTGTGCTTAAGTTTCCTTCTCTGTAACATGGTAATAGATGTATCATTTCTCTGATATAGGTGTTAGGAGCACAAATGGTTTAATAATGAAAAGTACTTGGAATGGTGTCTGGCAGAAAGTAAGACTCAGTTCATCATCATCATCATTAAACAAGTTATAAAATGCAAGCTTGAAATGCATGTGGAATCTTCTCTGATGTGTTTATAATCAAAATAGTTTATCTAATTTCTCAAGCTTTTTTTAGGCACCTTTCAAGGCAATGTTTGTAAAAGCCCATGAGGCATGAGCAAAAATGTGCGTATTGTGATCTTCTATGTTCTCTGCAGTTTCTACCTTGTTTTTCTTCTACTGTTGCTTTGAGGCCTGTTATTTCTAAGAGGAAAAAGAAAAGCAAATTTCATACAAATACTCTGAGTTTCTGGTGGAGTTAAAGCATCGAGGGACAAAGGTATCCTCTGACAGTAACACAAGGTAACGTGCGTTTTTGTTTGAATTTGTTCTCTCTGCTCTTGAACAGAAACAAAGCTTAAAAGGAGTATCCAGGGCATGATAGCTCTTCTCCAAAAATAAGCTATTTGTGTGACATTCCTTTCTGGTTGTCACTTTTCTTTGTGTCAGCTTGGAAAAAAACTGACAGAATCACTTTGTCCATGTAATTCAAACAATAAAACATTGAGTTATGTAATTTTAAGGTGCCTTCCAATTCTAAGATTCTATGATTTCAGGTATTGAAGGTAAAGTTGAAAAAGAGTCTTTTAAATGTTATATTGGTCTAATAGTAACTGTGTCATTTTTTCAGACAATGATAATTCATGCCACAATTAGGAAGATAGATGCTTATGTTAATTCATGATGAAGTCTAATATTCTAAGGTATTGTGATATTATAAAATAACGTATTTGTTCTTTGTCCCCATATACAACTCGTAAAATCTTTGGAATCTCCAAAGTGATGTCTTTTTGTATGCCAATGAGTTAATTGATGGCTGGCAGTCCCTAGGTAGCTGCAGGACATGAGCTAGTCACAGGAAAGACCAAGGCATAATTAGATGGTTGCAACTTTCTGCTCCATCCCTGAATCTCTAGGGAGAGGAGAGGGGTTCAAGGTTAAGCTAATTATCAATGGCTAAGTATTTACTCAATCATGCCTACATAATGAGACTTTCATAAAAATCCAAAAGGACTGAGTTCAGAGAGCTTCCAGATAATTGAACACGTGGAGGTTCCTGGTGGGTGGTTCACTCAGAGAAGGCATGAATGCTACATGCCTCTTCCCACATGCTTTGCCCTATACTTTTCTTCATCTGTATCCTTTGTCACATCCTTCATAATAAACCAGTAAACAAAAGTATTTCCCTGAGTTCTATGTGTCCCTCTACCAAATTAATAATCGCAAGGAGAGGATCACAGGGACTCCTATCTATTGCTGGCCAGTCGGAAGTACAGGTAAAACAAGCCGAGGCCTGCATTTGGCCTAGGAAATGGAGCGGGGCAGTCTTGTAGGGATGAACCCTCAACCTGTGGGATCTGATACTATCTCCAGGTAGATTGTGTCAAAACTGTATTAAATTAGAAAACACCCAGCTGATGTTCACTACAGAACTGAATGCTTGCTTGCTCTTGGGGAGAAATTCTCACATATCTGGTGTCAGAAGTGTGTTGTGAGAGTATAATGGGAGAAACTGAGTTTGTTTATTTTTCCACACTCTGCACAGGTATCATTGAGTATTATCTTTTTTTTTTTTTCTTGGTCACTTCCTTTTCTAAATGTAAGAGCAATGTTTGATGCTTATAGGAGTAGATTTTTGAAGGCAATTGATAATACTGAAGATTTGCATAACAAATACAAATATATATGCATATACGCATGCATTTATATATATGAATAAGATTTAAGCAGAATAACAGTGCATTTATTACTAGTCAGTCATCTACTATCTTAAAATGAGATTGATTATTAGTTGTTCTTCCTTAATATTCTGGGACAAGAGGAAATAACTATTAACAAACCACTAGAGATTTCAATTTGGTGTATAGAAAACATTTTCTGGAAGACTAACAACTTTGACATGAGTACCAATGCAAAGAAAATTTTCTGTAAAGATAATTTCAAATTGGAATAGATGTTCTTCTGATAGGATGTTTCTTGGGGAGTAATGATGAAAGTGTAAAGGAAGGCCCCTTTGGGATCTGAACCTTTTAGTGTGATTTAAGTTAGACATTATTCCAGCTATACACATTTCCTCAACAGGGCTGTAATTGAAGCTCTATTGCCAAGCAGAAGTGTTTGATTTGTTATTCTCTAGAGATTCTACTGATCAAAGATTTGTTACTTTCACCTTAATCTCACTTTCTCTGAGGTTAAGGTTTTGTTTTGAATTACTTGTTGATGTTTCTATAACCTTTTTCTTTCATTTGAAATTTTGGTCAAGGAGAAATCAGTTTCTCTTTGAAAAAAAAGTGAGTCTTTGCGGCTTAAGCATAATTTGTAACTCTTTAAAACTGGTGAAATTCTGGAGCTTAGTTCAATTGACAAATCTGAACTGTTTTCTTGAGTGACCAAAATTATAAAAGACTCTCTGTGAGGTCAAAATAAGTTCTAAACCTAACAGACAGTGTTCCTGCAGTTGAGAGGCATCTTAGGTGACAAACATCTTATGGGAATGCTGGAGCTTATCACTCTAGCACTCATGATGTGAAATGTTCTCACTGGAAGTTCCTTGAGAAGAACATACAAGGAAGCTTGTGTAATCTAGTGGGCATGCATAAAGGCTGGTCACCTAGTGCCTGTTGGGAAAGGCAGCAAAGGAAAAGGGACTTACAGAGTGCCTACATAAATTGGTTATGAGTAACACATAAACAAGGAACAACAAACTGTGAAAGGCCGCAGGAGACCTCTGAGGAGGAAATCCTCTCCATGCCTCATATTCCAGTGCAGGGTGATCTAGGCTCGGTTACCATAAACATTGTGCTCAAGGATGTAAAACCCCTTCATAGCACTATGACATAGCCAGACTTGTAGGCTCCTTTTAAGGTCCGTGTTCCACCAGCTGTACATAGATAATAAGCTAAAGATAATCACATGTTGTTGTTTTGTGAAACTCCCAAACCACTGCTGTTATCAGTCTTTAGAATGACACAGCAGTTCCGGCTCACTGATTCAGTTCTGGCTCACTGATTCACTCCACCATCACCCTCTCCACATCATCACTCCCCCTCTACCCTGTAGATCTGAGTGATTGTAACCAATAAATCGTGTGGATGAGCAGAGTTCAGGGCCTTCATTGTGTTCTCCAAAGTAATGAGCAATGGTCCTCATTTCCACTAACTCTCTTAATCTGTCTTTTTCTCATGCCTTTGTCACCATCGAACATGGGGTGCTCACGAGTGATGTAGGGCTGGTTCCCTGCAGTGACTTAAGCACATAAGTTACTTGAAACCACTAAAACATATAAAAGGGAAGAACCAACTCAAGGGTGACACCTTGAGGAACTATTCCCACAGTCAGCACACTTGGTCCAAAAATCTTCAATGAAGTCTTTCGATCCTCAAGAGGAAAATATAAATTATGGCTAATTATGCATCTAAAACCAAGTCTTCCTCATTTAGCAGAGGTAGAAACATCAGCTGAGTTCATGTTTAATACTTATGGCACCTCTTCGTGCAAATATTTAGAAAATTGGTCATCCATAACTTTCAATGACCCCAAATTATGGTGTCCAGAATGGGGTACCTTTGAAATACATAAACTAGTTTATCTGCATGCTCAATTTGAAAAATTTGACTCTAAAATAACAAAACAAAAAACAAGTGGTAGAGCTGTTTTCAGTGGTACTTAGAAACCTCTAAAAGAGGGTCTGATAAAATCATTCCTTTGTAGGAGAAACAAAAAATTGTCTAAAATAATTTCTGAATTGAAAAAAGACTTCTGAAATTTCTTTTCCTTTGTCAGCTCATCCATCTACTTGTACCCCATTTTCAGAACATCCTTACTTAGACTCTCCTCTCCTTTCTCTTCCTCCTTCTGCTGGCTCAATTTCAGAAATATCCTATGTCCAACCATGGTCAAAGGTTTAACTTAAGGACATGATTAAAGAATTCCCTGATCCTCTTGAGGACCCTGTTGGATTTGCTAGAGAATTTGAATTAAAGTTTCAAGCAATGATCCCAGATTCTCTCATCAGTATCAACTGATTCACATATTACTGTCAGAAAGTAAAGCCAGAGATTAAATAGCAAAGGTGAATTGAAGTAATCATTTAGAGAACTTGCACACATTTTCTAAAGCAGATCCCCAGTGAGCCCACCCTACTGCTAAAGCTTTACTAGATGATATCCCCTTAGTTTTCCAAAAAGTGGTTGATTGGAACAAAATACAACCATGCCAAAAAAATATTGATGACCCTGTAATGTCATACTATGAAAGATTTGAAAATCTTTAAACAATATTCAGACCTATCAGAAGAAAGTTAGCTAACCAACAAAATAATACTCTTCTTAACTCAAACTGTATAAGCAAATTAGGTGAAAAACTGGCAAGTATAAAAAAGCTACGATGGCCCCATTTGGACTATCTGTCGAACTCATGATATGCTTAATTTTGACTATCAATATCCCATACTTCAACCAAAGGAAGAGAAAAAGAAAGAAAAGTTAAACAGAGAGGTACAGCAAATAGGGTCATAAGTTTACAACTAAAACAATTGTCCAACCAATTCATAGCCCCTCAAAGGCCTTATAAATTTCAAAAGTAATCTTTTCTCCCATTTTGCAATTACTGAAAATTCTTGAACATTTCAGAAAGGATTGTAGAAAATTAAAATGGAAAAAACAAACAGCAATAGACCAAAGAAAACAATGAATAAGGATGTTCCAAAAACATCAAAGGGACCTTCTTTTATTTTCTACTGTAAGAATGTCTTCAGGGAAATTAGAATTATTTTAAATTTGAAATATAAAATTTAATATAAAATTTAAAATTTATATTAAATTTTAAAATTATTATATGTATATAAAATTTTTAAATTTAATATAAAATTTAAATATGAAATTTCAATTCATATTGCCATAGATGAGATAAAATTATTAAATAATGAAGAATTATAAGAGCTATTAAAAGTAGGAGCCAATCAATTGTGGTCAAAATGCTCCACCAGTATTGAGAAAATTATCTTGGCTGCCCCATTCTAAATCCAAACTGATCCACCAAAACCGCTTGTGAACCTTAAGCAACACCCTCAGAGATCAGAAGCCATGGGAGAAATGAAGCCTATAGCTTTAGATTATATAAGAAGAGGCTTAATTACTCCTTGTACAATCCTATGTAACACTCTAATCCTCCCTGTAAGAAAACCAAATGATAGAGGAGCGAGATTTGTATAGGATCTGAGAGCAATTAATAACATAATCATTTCTTGACATCTAGTAGTCTCAAACTCATATACATTGTTGATTTTCATCTTAACTAAAGGTGAAATCTTTACTGTAATAGATCTGTGTAGTGAATTCTTTAGCATTCCTATGGATAAAGATAGTCAATGTCTCTTCACTCTCATTTGGAAAGACAGAAAATACACATGAACAGTCATGCCTCAGGGATAAACTAAGATCCCAACTTATTTTTCACAAATATTATGAACAGACTTTTAGAATTCTGACTTCTCTAAGAAATTTATTTTGATAAAATACATAGTTAACATCTGGATCCTTTGGCTAATGAGGGTGCCACCTTGCATGAAACCAATCAGTGCTACCATTCTGTTAATACCAGCAACAGAAGAAATAGTGATGGAATCTCACTCACTGTCTTTGCTCCACGTTCTGTGGAAAAGCTTCTAAACTTACACCACACCCAACACTATGCAGTTAGTTGACTGGCTTAGGAGGTTCTTCTTTCTGCTCCTCATATTACAATCTCCAGATTTAATAGCAATTTCAGTGTCCCTGCCTTCAGATGAAATGCCACATGATTGCATAATCTTAACTGAATGACATATTTTAAAGGACTCTCCAACCAAGTTGGAGAAGTTCTTATCAGATACTTCTTACTAACCCCTGTGCTGCAAAACTAGAAGGTGTAGATTCATGGACTTACAGTTCTTATTTAAAGAAAGCTGAATCTCCTGAGTGGACTGTTTCACTGGAAAATGACCTCCAACTTGAATTGAGTCAGCACAAGGACAAGAAGATGTCACCTGAGGAAGACAGCTAAATCCCAAACTCTCGACCTGGCTTGCTGGAAGTTGAACTGTTGCAACATTTTTGAGAAATAATTGTTATTTTAGGACTTTGCAGAGCTTTTGTGTTAATAGTCTGGTTTTAGAAAAAGCAACCGTTTTTCTCCTTATGGTTGTTCCTTTATCTCAATGCCTACATTGACATGGTAACACTTTGGTTAAATTATCCCACACTGTTGCCACTGGAAGAAACCTATCTGATTGGTGGATGCCATATAATTCCTAGATCTATTCATGAGTAATACAGCCATTAGTAATGTTTGCCATTGACTTTTAAGATACCCCTAATGTCACCACTTATTTGGACCAACTCCCCTCTGAATTAATTTCCCAGGTCTGACTTCATCCTAACCTGGAATACTGTTTTAATTTGTCTCTTGTTAGCGGTTGGCCTAAGCTTTAACCTAGATTATATCCATGGTCCTCCTCAATCCCTGTACTACGGGCTAAAGAAGTGCCAACAATAAATCAGTAAGCTACCATGTAAATGTATTCTGAAAGGCTTGAAAGGAAAGAAACTGACGCTTTGGTTTGGTATTGTCTGCACTCTCCATGAGTAAGTCTATTAAGAGTAATTCCTTAGTGGAATCACCTGCATTCCCCCAGGCTATGTTTTCATATGTGGCATTGGAACTTGTATGGCATTTGCCCATACAAGGATGGGCACATAATTTCCTTAGTAGCTGGCAGGTAGAGGGCTTATACTTATTGGGACAGTTTGTGACTCTCTTGTCCTTGCATAAAAATACAAAAGAACTCTCCTTTTCTCTCCATTACAGAGTGAAGACAACTATATAAGCAAAGATGTTGGCAATATGCATTAAAGCATTTTGAGAATATTAATTCCAAGTGCTTGGAGTCTATATCAGTAGATACATGATTCAAAACCTATCAACCACCATTAGTCAATGATATGATTCAGCTTTTCGTCTCCACCCAAATCTCGTCTCAAATTATAATCTCCACCTGTCAAGGGAAGGACCTGGTGAAAGGTGATTGAATTACTGGGTTGGTTTCCCTCATAGTTTTCACTCAGGATAGTGAGTGAGTTCTCATGAGATTTGGTGGTTTTATTAGTGGTGGTTTTCCCTGCTCTTCTCTCTCCTGCCATCTTGTGAAGAAAGTGACTTCTCCTTCTGTCATAATTGTAAATTTCCTGAGGCCTCCCCAGCCATGCAGAACTGAGTCAATTAAATCTCTTTCCTTTATAAATTACCCAGTCTCAGGGACATTCTTTATAGTAGTTGAAAACTGACTAATATGGTCAATTAGCTAAAGGAGAGTTGTAGCTCAACAAAGACCTTTAAATTCCTTAACTCAGGTGGTACTGCATAACAGAATCCCCCTGGATTATTTATTGGCTGAAAAAGGAGATGTCTGTGTGGTAATTCACACTATTTGTCATACTTACATTAACACTTCTAGAGAAATGGAAACTCAGCTAGAGAGAATAATGCAAAAACCTAAATCATTACAAGACATAAGAAACACTGATCCTCTAAATGACTTGTTTATTTGATTACCCTTAGGACTAAGTTCTCTATTTCATTCTAGTCAAGTTGTTATTATTATAAACATAATGATACTTATCATTTTTCTGGTTATTAAGTTACTCATGATTTGTATTGCTGCTTGCTTAAGATCAGTGGCTGAGGTCAAGAAAATAGTTGCTCAATCAAAGAATTGCATTAATCAAAGATGTGGCTGTGTAGCCTGACTTGGGTTATAAATTTGGCCTACACAACCACAGTTTTATAGCCTGATGGACTCACCTCACCATGGGACATAACTCTAGGAATGAGCCTTCCTGGTGACGTGAGACTAAGCTCCTAAACATAAAAGGAGCCACAACCATTTGAGTTCATCTATGATGTTTTCTTTGAGAAATCTTGATGATCAAGGAGAAATGTGAAATTAAGTAATTCAAACTTAAAGCTCTTGGAACTTTAAATTATTTTGAGCCTTGAGTAGAATATGGCAATGTGTCCTGAGTCATGTAGCATGTAGCTGCAACTTCTACCTTTCTGATTATAGATTAAATCTCTTCTTCAGTCCTGTCCCATAAATGGTTAGAAAAGACCAAATAGTGCCAGAGATAAGACCCCTAAAAACCACTGTTTATCCTAAAATAATGTTAAAGCAATCTTCCTTGGAATATAGCAAATTGATAATCACTATAAGGTATTTACTGACCTTGTAAGGAAAATGTTGCAACCCTGTTAACTGCCTACATAAGTAAAACCTTAACTTCCCCACTTCCAAATGCTGGCCCATTCTTTCAGAGTTGCATGTGAACAAACTCTATACTTAATCTTATGTTCCAAATTTCATTATTCAAGGTTGACAGGCTGAGTGTCCCATCACAGTTTCCAAATAACTGTCAACATCCAAGTAGAAAAAACTCTTACAAGTCCTTTGTATATTGAAGCATACACAAATTAAATATATTCTGGGTTAAACATGATGCTATATTCAAATACTATAATATGCTTTAATTTTACAGGTTTCTTAATGTCAGCTATCATCATATCATGAAAAATATAGATGTATTAATTTCAGAGCTTATTGTGGTCTGATCCTATGTAATTTTAAAAAATTGATTAAGTAATTCAATAAATATTTACTGATCCCCTCTATATGGTACTTCTCTTGACACCAGAAATACAGCAGTGAATAAATCTTTGAAATATGCCTGCCTTTATGGAACTGACATTATAAAGAGGGAATGAGGCTAACAGTTATTTGTTTTTTTATTTTTTAGCAAAATACATAGTATGTTAGAGGATGAAAAGGCTTATGGAAGGAGAGAAGCAGTTGGTAGGGGTGGTATTACAATTATAAGCAAGGTGGTGAATGAATGCCTTATAAAGAATGTGGTTAAAACCTGGAAAAAGAGGAAGAAGCTATGGATGTTAAAAAACAAAAAAGAGTGTTTCATCCAGACAGAATGGTAAGTGTAAATGCCCAGAGGTGGGGTTTTTTAAATGAGTGACAAGATGTGACATTTTTTAAAGGATTACCCTAAATGCTGTGTGAGAATAAACAAAAAGGTGGTGGTGAGAGGAGTCAGAAGCAGAGAAAACAGTTAGGAGTTAATTTGATAATTACAATAATGATCTTTGATTGGACCAGAATGATAGCAAATGTGGTGCAATATAGTCAGAAAATGTTCTGAAATAGAACTGCTGATTAATTGGATGTAAGTGTGAGAGGAAAAGAAACCATGTAACTGGAAGGATAACATTGACAAACACTGGGAAGACTATGAGGGGAATGCTCTTAGAAGGAAGATTTCAAGTTCATTTTGGGGAATATTAAATTGAAGATACTTAAAATATATTCAAATGGATGAAAGTTGTGTGGGAGAGAAACAGAATTTTTGGCCCATAATGACATATAAAACCGTGGTACTGAATGAGATTAGATTAAATTACCTAGACTATGAGTAGGAGAACATAGCCATGTCCCTGGGACATCAGAGCATTAAAAGATTAGAAAAACAGGAAAAAATCATCAGAGTAGACAGAGGGAGAGCTTATGAAATAGAAGAAAAACAAGTACAGTACGCTGACAGTGAAGAAAGTGTCGAAGTGGAGGAAGTGATAAACTGTGGCATGTGCTGCTTGTTGGTCAAGTACAAAAAGGATGACAAATTGACCACTGGATTCAGCACAATGTAGAAAACTGGTGACTTTGCTAAAATCAACCTTGGTAAACTGGTAAAGATGAAAGACTAATAAGAAAAAACTTAAAAGAGATTGGAAATTCATTCTAAATGTCATATCTGGTAACTATTAAGTCAAAATCTTATTTTAAATGTCAGAAGGCAGATTGCACAGTATTTTAAATGAGAAAGTAAATAATTAGTAAACAATCATTATAAGTGATACGTATTAATTAACAGCCATCTACCAGCTAAGAAATATGATTTGAAAGGAGTTGGTGTGGATATACAATTGTTGGCCAGAACAAAACAAGACAATAATTTCTGAAATTTGTACTGTTGCTATCTATTGACCTCAAATTTTTACTTATATTCTATGGAATGAAGTAGAGTCTAATATACATGGAAAAAACTGTCTATTAAGCTTGGCTTGATAAAGCAACAGTTTTAAATTTTCCCAGATTGAGTATAGAAGTCACAGCTGGCAAAGAATAATACTAGCATACTGGTATACTTCTAAAAAACATGAGAAAACTGACCTTATATTGTGTACCATGTGCATGCCCCATAAAATAGACAAAGAAAACAATTTTTTTTAATCCTGACATTTTTGAGAAATTTAGAAAGTTGTATTCTACTCAGATATGGACACAAATTAAAGTTAGCAATATGTAAGAGTCAAAATCAAATCATCAAAATATTTACGAAGTATCCACTGTAATGAAAGACAATATGGTAATGCCTTGTGGAATACAATAAAAAGCAGCAGAATGCCACTGATTCTGTCTTCAGTGAGTTTGAAGTTCATTTGAAGAAAAAATGAAAAATAAAGGTTAAATACAAACCATATACATTTTAAAATATAAGTTAAGCAGAAAAATCCAACAACTAACATAAGTAGCACACGTCTAATAATATAATCAGTGAGGCTCTCAATATTAGAGGAAGCTTGAGAAAGGAAACGATTGATTTAATTTAGTAGGCTTTGTGGAATAGGTCAAATTTTATTTAGTCATTAGATAAAGTTACTGTCCTCCTGATTCTCAACATCAAATGGGAAAAACATACAAATACATAATTGCAATATAAATGCTAACCAATAAAATAGAAGCATATGATTGGAACTATAGAAGCAAATAACTTTATTAAAGTGGCTAAGGAAAGGTTTCATAAATTCAGGGCTGTCACTTGAGTTTTGAAGAACAGATAAAATCTGGGAAGGTAAACAACAGAAGCAAAAATGGCACCAGACCTTTTCACATAGAGTGAATACTCCGTGAAAAACCAAGTATTTGTGAAGAATAATTTATAATTGGCAGTATATGATAAAATAAATATAGAATTAATTATTTGACAATGATGTTGGTAGAAATAAAAGAGAGATTTGTAACAAGGAAATAGAATAATTTTTAGTAGGTATTTGTCTTTAGCCAAATATCAACTATATTTGTGCATGCTGTGTTTGGCTACTTTAATAATGATGTATGTCTATGTATTTACAAACATGCAAATATAAAGTAATCAAGTGCTAACCTTTCCCAAATGCTAGATGGCACCTTACTTAAATAGCAAATATAGGAGCTAATAGCTATATCTGAATTGTTACCTTTGCAAACTACTATGCTACTGAATTTTAGTAAACTTAAAGTCATGAATTTTAGGAAACTTAAAGTCATGAATCACATAAATAGTATAATGAGAACCAATCAAAACATATTTAACTCATTAATGAAGGAATTAACAGAATGGTTAAACTACTTCAAAAAGCATAAAAGAGATTTATATAGTCAATTTAAAAAGGCATGCTGTAGTAAGTTTAAGTCAGAAACAAAAGTGATTAATGTCCTACAAGGCAGTAGAATAGTAATCTTTTTCCATTAGAGAGCAATTATTTGCATCTCTAACAAGTAGAGGCTTGGTTAAGGCAAACATTTAATTTCACCCAGTTTAAGCTGAATCATGAGTAAATAGTGAGTCAACCTAAAGCAGGTTGCATAGAGAAATAATCTTTGGTAGAATGTATTAGACAACGTCTCGGTATGACATTGAAAAGGCAAGTATCAACCATTTTACTTGTTTACAAATTTGGCGGTGATCTTTATCAGATCTTCCTTTGATTATAAAAAGTTGTCAGAGAGTATTTTCTTTAGCACACAAAAAGTCTGGTTTCATTGTGTTTTGGCTTGATTCATTTATATAGTTCAGCAAAAGGTATTAAATAACATGTATATTTGTCCTTTCTGAATAGACATCAAATCCAGAGTTATACAGAATTGAAAACTAGTATGCCCGCAGAATTAAATTATGTGTGGAATTTCACCAAGAACAAGATTGTAGAATTGAAATTTTAAAAGCTTCTATTACTTGCTCCTTTCTCAAGTGTAGGAACCAGACAAGGGGTTCATCTCCACCTCACTTTGCTTGCAGTATATGTAATGTTAGTGAACTTCTCTCATTGAAGTCTTCAAAATCTGCTGGGTTCTTCAATTGTCAGAAAACCAACTTCCTTAATATCTATAAGGTAAAAACCCTATTATCAGACCAGTATTCTGGAAGGGATTTATAGATTGCTTCCATACATAAAATACAATCCCTTTTCCTTAATCGTGGGCTTTTCTTATGTGGACAAGTGAGATTTATTCTTGCTATGTCCTTGATCACAATGGATTTGTCTAATTATATACTGGTTAAAAAAAAAAAAGGAGGTCAGAATCTTAATGCACCTATGCAAATAACAATATTGCCATGAAAAGTAGAGACTTAGTATTTCTTCCTGTTCTCAGAGATGTCAGTGAGAAAAAGACGCCATTTTTTAAAGTATTATTTTAGTTTGCAAATGTATATTCTACAAAGAAATAGATTTCCATCAGAAAGTAGTACATTAAGAAATGTAAACAATAATATTTCAAAATGAAAAACCACATTTAGACTTTGCTCACCAGTTCATTCGGTCCCGTTTAATCAGTGTATAAACCAAAAATAAAATTCTAAGAAACCCAGCTGACTGAATGGACCCCTCTTCTTGGCCAAGGGGATTCCAAAGTAAACCCGAAAAACTAGTTCAGGCCATGAAAACAGGGCTCAGACATGCCTCATTTTACCTTCCTCCCTTTAGAATTCAGGCACAACTGACCAGAATTAACATTAAAATAGAGATGTTAAGACGTTTTGTAGCAAGAAGATACCAAACTTCAACCTGACTATAGTCTAGCATCACAAGACAGATAGCAGGCCCTGAAAGAAATTGAAGTATTTTACCTCAGAATATAGTTATTTGACAGATTTTTAAAGGGCTCTTCAAAGCTATCACTTGTGGGAAAATTCTACATTCTGGGGAGAATCTCCTTCCCTTTCTATGTTTTTTTCTTTTTTTTTTTTTTCTCCTGATCCAGGAGAGATTTAGCTAAGAGTCTGGCACCTTTGAAAGTCTGATAAGAGCTATTTACCATCTATTCTCTGAAGCCTGCTACCTGGAAGGTTCATCTACACAGTAAGAACCTTGGTCTCTACAATTCTTTATCTTAACCCAGACACTTCTTTCTATTGATTCCAGGTCTTTAGATAATAACTTTTCTACTCTTTCATCTAATTGCCAATCAGAAAATCTTTGAGTCTGCATATGACCTGGAAGATGCTCCCCATTCTCTGCCACCCCATAGGTTTGAGCTGTTTCACCTTTCCAGACCGAATCAGCGTATACTTTACATGTATTGATTGATGTCTGCCTATATCTTCTGTCCTCTAAAATGTACAAATTAAGCTGTAACTCAATTACCTTAGGCATGTGTTCTCAGGACCTCCTGCAGCTGTGCTGTGAGCCTTAGTTACTCATATTTTTCTGAGAATAAACCTTTTAAAATATTTTACAGAGTTTGATTCTTTTGGTTGACAAATTCTTATTCTGTTAGATCTTGGATAAGCATTCTGACCCAAGCTTTCGTGGCATTGTCTGTTTCTTGACTAAAAATATTTGAGAAACTTTCAATCAGTCGCCTGGTAAATAGTTCTAAGTGATGACAGTTTAGAGGCTGGTGCCCAAAAGTCTATACCTTGAATTATCTGGTATAGTCTGGGATGATGTTCTAAGAACATGATTCTTTGCTGAGGACCAAATTCCTAAACTATAGATTATAATGAGCCTTGAGGTAAACATGAGAGTGTAATTCATCGGTTGGTGATTCATTTATTACATTAAGCAACATTGTAAGATTCACTGGGAGTAAAATTCTCTGTTGGGCTATAATAGTGATATCATAAAGATTTGATTCATATTTCCTCTAAAGGCAAAACATATTATGAACTGATATCTTTCTATCATGGGCATATAAGTGAAAATTTAAAAATCTCTGGACCCCAAACCTTCTTGTGCAAAAGGGAAGATAATTGCAACATCCTCTTCCAAGTGAATGTCTGTTCCTAACATGCCTCAGCTGGAACCCCGTGGAAAGGCAAATGGCCTGAGGCATCTACTGAAGGACAGCCTCCATAGATCATTCATAAGTAAATTCTTTGCTGGCCTCCCATAAATGAGGATATGCCAATTGTAACTTTAGGTCTGCAATCTAAGTCTAGTTCCTATTATAAAACTAAGGTCTCTTCAATTCCATCTGCTAATATCTATTACAGGCGGGGCACAGTGTCTCACGCCTGTAATCCCACCACTTTGGGAGGCCGAGGTGGGTGGATCACGAGGTCAGGTATTTGAGACCAGCCTGGCTAACATAGTGAAACCCTGTCTCTACTAAAAATAAAAAAAAAAAGTTAGCTAGGCATGGTGGCGGGCACCTGTAATCCCAGTGACTTGGGAGGCTGAGACAGGAGAATTGCTTGAACCTGGGAGGCAGAGGTTGTAGTGGGTCGAGATCATGCCACTGTACGCCAGCCCTGGCAACAGTGGGAGACTCTGTCTCCAAACAAACAAACAAACCTCAATTGAAACATGTCTCAGTTACTCATTTCAATTGTCTGGGATAGTCTCTGAAATATATTTGTATTAATAATATTTCCCTATACAAAACGAATTTAGAAAAAGCTCAATGTCTCTTGATTTGACAGCTCTTCCTATGCAGTTCTTACATTAGGGTAGAACTAATTAAGAAATATCAAGTACATCAAACAACCTAATTATTACTACTATTTCTCCTTTAACAAGTTGAAAGAAGAATCTCTGTAGTTATCCAGAGATTTCTGGAGTACCCCAAACATTATGTAGGTATAAAAGATATCTTGAAATTATTTTTTTTGAATGTACAATTTGTTCTTAGGGAGGCTAAATCAAAAGATTTATCAGAGGAGATTAGACACTTAGGAGAGGAACATAGGTGACTAAGGAAAATAAATGGTTGAAGCTTGGCTACCTATGAATCATAATGTCAAAAGAATATTTTTAAATAGCTATAGCAAAAGGTAACCTAATTCTAAGAGACCTTAGCTCTTTCAGAAATAACTTTTTAAAAAATGGTCAAGGGTAGATAATCAAAGCAAGGAAAATGCACAGAAAAAAGTTATTCTGATAAGGTGGAAAATTTCCATAATATGGAAAATTACACAATAGTTAAAAAGTAACCTTTATCATTTCTTGTTCAGAGGAACTGAATACTCCAAGACCTTGGCAGTAAATAATTCAAAAACTTGTTTTTTCCCTTTATTAGCAAACTCATCAAAACTGTACCAACACATTTCATTGCTTCTTTTAAGACTCATACTTTTTGGGGATATAATCTCAGACCAAAAAAAAAAAATCTTTATTTTCCTAAAACCTTACACAATGTTCTATCCCTACTTATCTTGATACATTATTTTAGGATAAAACTATTATCTTTTTCCCTTAAAAAACAAAAACACATTCCATTACCTTGCATACAACAATTGTATTTATTTGCCATTATTGTTCCATCTAGAGTCATCTCATCTATGGCAATTAAAACTTTTAATCAAAGTACAAGTTCTGCCTCACAACAAAAAGTGGGAGGCAGGGTTGAGAACTCTCTGTCTTACACAAGTATTTTGGCAGCCCAGAGAAACTCATGAGTACACATTACACAACCTCTAAAATCGCACGATCTTTTGACACTCTTAAAGTGACAAAAATAAAAATATTCTTTAACATATCTCAAAGGTATAGTCACTCTGTAACATTTTAAAATAAAAACTATGCTTAGTGACTACATTTTCAGTATTATGTGTTTGTTGCTTAGAAATTATCCATGCCTCCAAAGATTATATATAATATACATAGAGCTCTTAAATTTATCTCAGAATCCTGCAGATTTGGTTTAGACTGACAAACAAAAAAAAAATAACACAATCACTATTTGATATCTAAAAGTTTGTTGGAATTATAATTTGGTTAATTGAACACATAATTTTATGTGTTTTATAATCTTAATGTTTCCATGGAAGAATATTCATTAATCTGAACAATAAACCAATACAGAATTTTATGACATTCACATTAACAGTCTCTTCATGAGAAAACAAACCCAAATCTTAAAAAAAAAAAAAAAAAAAAGTTTATTTTATATTTTACACTGAAAAAAGTCAGGAAGAAGATATATAATGGTTTTTAAAACTCATCTAAGCAATCTTATTTTTCTGTGGATTCATTTTGAACATAAGAATGTGAATTGCTATGTAAATATATTTCTGAGCTATTGCTGAGAGAAGTTCTTTTTTAACCTTAAAAGTGTACATAAGTTCTCTAGAGTGGAATTCTTCATTGAACCACAGAACACAGGAAATAATTTGAGTGACTATTTTCTCAATTCTCCCAAGGATAGTACATAACTAATAGTATTATAGATGCATCAGAGAAAAGTTAATTATATACCAAAGATGCCTTAGGAAATTAGGGCTATTCTCTGTGGTGGAGGAGCAACCAATAATAGTATATACCAAGCAATAGAAATTTTTCCCTGGGAATTCTTTGTTTTCTCGGGTTATATACACCACATGTTTAGTAATATTCTTTTCATGGCTGAACCCAACACACCGACACTCAGATAGGTGGAAGGCAGGACTCTTTGTAATTTACACTTCCAAACAAGAGAAGGCTGCTGATGGAGACAAAGGCAGCCAGGGGTACCCAGTGAAACCCAACCCAGATTGCTGGTCTCAGATGAAGCCTGCCCTTTCCCAACTGATTCTCTCTGAACAATGCCCACCTGCGCACTGGGAGGATGGGGTGGAACCTCAGAAAGTTCAAGCCATTTGCAGCGGGGAGGAGCTGGAATTCAATATATGAGGTGGGAAACCTGCTAGCAGGACTCTCGCTTTGCTGAGAGTTATTTTTCCTTTTTCCTTTTCACCAAATAAATGCAGGACAAACAATCTCACGGGTCCAGATCCCAAAGTACAGACCTCAGAAAACAGAACAAGTAAGTATCACATATTTTCTTAATGAAATTAAATTTGCGTAATGGCAAACATGCTATGCGAGAAAGGCTTAACACAGCAAACTTGATGCTTCCTGATTCTCACATTTTGTAGAAGGGCTTGCTTGTGGGACTGACCTTGACTGGCATCTAAAAATTTGGCTTTTGGAATGTTTCCTACATGACTAATTTATAAAGCTGTTTTGCATGCCTGGGGCACTGAACACTAATGTAGCAGCTTGTCTAGATTGTTTGTGCAAACAATGTGATTTATGATGAACACCTGCTTTCCTTCTGGGAGTGGGCTTTCAGTAATTGTGGCTGGTAGCACAGGTAGAGAGTACCTGCATGACCAACCTCCAGTGAAAACGTCCCACTCTATCTAAAGCAGACTTTCCAGATAGAAATACTTTGTGCATGTTGTCACAGTTCATTGCTGGTAGAAGGGGCATGTATTGCACACCCTCCTGAGGGGGAACTTTGGAAGTTGTGCCTAGATCCCTCCACGTCCCTCCTGATGAGGCTTTTTGTCCTTGCTAATTCTGCTTTGTGTCTTCACTGTAATAAGTTATAGCCATGAGTACAATTAAGGTGCCTGGAGTCCTGTGAGACCTTCTAGTGACTCACTGGACATGTGAGTGATCAGAGGACACTGGAAACATGTACAGACTAAAAAAAAAAAAAAACTACAAACTAGATTTCCTGTAGTCTCTCACTATTAGATATTAAATGCTCAACGTTTTTAAAACTAGATTCCCAAAGATTATTGCCCCTAATAGATAACTATGTATTTGTTTTGTGCAAACCAAAACCAGAACCAAAGTTGGACATGAACCAGAAACAAAACACACAAAGAAAAAAACAGATTAAGGGGAATAATAAGTTCGCAAAGGTAAACTCTGTTGCCACATTTGCTTCATTCAAAAAGCGCAAAGTAAAATACAGATGAAGTTACTGCAAGGAATACCTGAAGAACAGAGATCTGAATAATCAGTAGAGAAATACAGTGTGGAATAAGTTTTCTAGGTGAAAAACAAAACTGGTTAATGTCCTATAGGGCAATAAAACCATAACTTTATGGACTCATCTTTTTAACTGACAGAAATCATTTGTATCTCTTTCTAAAAAAAATTAACATGTAACTTCACATAAATTAAGACTTAATCGGTGTTACATAGGAACCCAAACAAAGGTATATTATAGAGAATTTTTAGGTGACTCTGTTAGGCAATGTCCCAGAATAGCATTACAAAGGCACGCAGTCATCCTTTTGCTCTATTTTGAAGTTTTGGATAATTTTTCTTAACAATGTAATAAATATACCAGTAATAAACAATTTCATATTCATAGTATATACTGAAGAGTACATAATGGAAATAATTGAAAAAGAAATTTGTATTAGAAAGAAAATCTATTCAGCCATAATTCTAACCCCAAAAACTTAGGACAAAGATCATTTGGTTCATTTTAACAAATTAATTATATTTACAAAATTGTGCTATAAATCATATTATTAAAAGATACTATACTAACAGTGGAATGAAATAATGGAATATGGGTAATATACTTTTCAGGGGAGACATCACACTGTATTGTTTTTTATCAAAGACAATGCAAGACTTATGTGCTACTTTGAGGTAATGAAGTATAATGGAAAAGGATTCTTCCATAGGATAAGAACTATAGTTGCATAAAAATTGCTTTCTGTGAAATCATGGTGTAATGAACTGAATGTGTGTGAAATCTAATCCCCATGGTGGGTCCTTTGGGAAGTAATTAGACTATAAGGATGGATGGGATTATTGTTCTTATAAAGAGAAGTCAGAGAGCTGGCATGTCCTCTTCCCATCACGTGAGGATACAATAAGAAGTTGGCAGTCTGCAACCCAGAAGCACTCACCAAAACCCTACTATCAGAGTGTCCTACCCTGGTACCCTCATCTCCTACTTCTAGCCTCTAGAAGGGTAAGAAATAAATTTCTGTTGTTTATGAGCCACCCTATCTATGGCACTTCGTTAAAGCAGCCCAAACTGACCAAGACAAATAGAGGCAGTTCTACATACTATTCACAATTGCCATGTAATCTGCAACACCTATGTCATGTTGCCATAGGACTCCTTAATAATAAAAACAGCTTTCAGTTAATGCATATAGAATCAGATCAAGCTGGATGTCAGAGAAGGATGGAGGAGAGGTTAATCCATTGCCTTGGATTAACCACAACAAAAAAGTGGAGGAGGGATGTATTAATGTATTGTAAGAAAACACTTTATAACATAAGTAGCTTATCTAGCATTTAGACCTCGGCTATTTCATAAGATTTCTAGGAACAGAACTGAAGTTTAATCAACTAATGAAAGGATCTTTGATTTTTCTTGCACCAGGAAACACAGAATGCAGCCTGTGAAATGAAAGGTTCATCACATGTGAGTTAGCTACATCTTGCAAGGAAATTGATATTACACTTGTTACTTTCTACATGTATTCAAGGACGAGTATCACCTTACACATTTCACAGGTGAGCACTGAATATTTTTCAGGAATCCGTTACATTACTAATTATTAGAAGTTGCTTTCCCATCATTTCAGTGTATAATCAGGCCAGCATATTTCAAAGAAAGCACAATCACAAATCCAGTTTCTGATTAATAGAAATCTAACAGGTAAGAAATATTTAGCAGAAATTCAAAAATCAAGGGAAGAGTAGAAAACTGAAACTGAGATGATGATGTTGTTTTTTTTTTCTTTTTTAAGATGCCACTGCATATAAATACATGTACCTCTTGATTTTCACACTCCACTTAAAACTACTCAGAAACCTGCACCTTCTCTCTTCCCAGGGCAATGAATAGAGGTGCAGTGGACTCAGCTAGGGTGGGAGAGCCAGACACAACATGGCCTGAAAGGCCCCTCAGCCACTGAAGCCCTATTTTGCCCCAGCCTGGCTGTCTCTGTACCAGGCTGGGTAAGGTATAGGGGAACTTTATTGAGAACAAACTTCACTCTGCGCTGGAGATGGTAAAGGTGTTGCAGGGAGATGAAAAGCTTGAATCTTTAAAAATAGTTGGCCATTTGCAATTACAATTCTTTTCCACTCTTAAATATTCAATAGGAAAAAGGACAATCATGACCTTTGAAAGGGGCTGGTAGTTTTCCAGAAGCTGCTATGGCTGGTTAATAGAAATGAAATGTGGGCCAAGTTGCAAAGATACTAAAGCTATATTATAAAGAAAAGTAGATATAACTTGAAAAACATCACTTTCTTTAGACTTTAGGGGACTGATCCTATTCACCCTTCCCATATAACAGAGTGTAATGTGGAGAACATAACCTCTTCTCATAGTCCTTTTCATTTGGGTCCTTCTTCCATCTTCCCTGGTGATCAGCACTGAATGTCAGAGCTGGGACTCTAGCAGTTGTTCTTTGTCAGCAAAGCTTTAGCCCATTGGTGAAATAATTCCTACCTTTATTTTCTTCAAATATCACTCATGGCTCAAGTATTTAAGAAAATCCTGATTGAGACTCAATAGTAACAAGCAAACGAAAGAAAAAGAAGGACTCATTACATGAGAAACTTAAAACTTGATATCAGCTCTGATATTTCCCTGATCTTATCCCAACATTTATTCTTAGAGGGTAACTTTATGTAGATCTCTAAGCACAGAACTTATTATTTTGCCTGACTGAAATTTTATGCCTGTTGATTAGCAACCCCATTCTCTCCCTGCCAGGCCCTGGCAACCACCCTTTCATTGAGTTCATAAATTTGACTCTTTTGGATACGTTGTATATGTGGAATTATACAATGTCTGTCTTTCTGTGGCTAGGTTATTTCACTTAGAATACTATTTTCAAGATTCATCTGTGTTGTTCCAAATCACTGCACTCAAAGTGGATTTAAAACCTACAAATCCACTTTGTAAGGTCCAAACCTGTAAAAGTTCTAGAAGAAACATAAGGGAAAAAGGGAAAAACTTCATGGTAATGTTCTTGGGGATGATTTTATGCATGTAACACCAACACATAGGCAACAAAAACAAAAACAGACAAGTGGGATGACATCAAACTAAAAACCTTCTATACAGCAAAAGAATCAACAGAGTGAAAAGACAACTGATAGAATGGGAAAAAAAAATATGTAAACCATGTGTTGATAAGGGGTTATAATCCAAAGTACATAAGGAAATTCTACAACTCAATAGTTTAAAAAAATGATTTTAAAATGGGCTAGACCCTTCTCCACAGAAAATATAAAAATGACCAACACGTATGTGAAAAGATGCTCTATATCACTAATCATTAGGGGAAGATAAATCAAAACTACAATGAGATATCACCCCATACATTCTACAATGGCCATTATAAATAAAAGTAAAGCAAAACAATACAGAAGATCAGAAAGTGATACGTGTGCACAAGGATATGGAGAAATTGGGACCCTTGTACACTGTTGGAGAGAATGCAAAACGGTATAGCCACTAGGGAAAACAGTGTAGAGAGTCCCCAAAAAATTAAAAATTGAAGGTTTTGGAAGAGATATTAGCACTCTTATGTTCATTGCATTATTCATAGTAGCCAAGATGTGAAAATAACCGAAATGTTAAGTCAAACTGTCACATTAATCATTCTAAAGAGTTTATTTGAGAAAACAGCAGTTTATGAATTGGACAGCACCCAATTGTGATGCTAGCTGGGGAGGGCCAGGAGGGTCTCAAGAAAAGCCTTTTATAAGGTGAGTGGGAAAGCAAGGCAAAGAAAATAATTGTTTTCAGTTATGTGGTTGCCTTATTTGAATTACCCAGTGGAAATTCCTAGTTATGCAATTTGAGGTTAGTTAGTGGTTTTTTGATTGAGTAAGTTTAAATTTCATCTCCTCTAAGTTAGTTACAAGAAACGAATTCAAGTTAGATTTAGGTTGCTTCAATAGCATCTCAGAGCACTGAAACTGCCTCAAGTTAATTACCTCCTATTTAATTATTTTAGCAATGTTTATTGATAGATAAATGAATAAAGAAAGTGTGGTATATCCACACAGTGGAATACTATTTTAAATAAATATAATCCCCAAATGAAAACCTCTATAGTTTGTATAATGTTAATATTAAAGAACATCTCCAAAAATCAGTGAAACATCTTGTACAAGGAGGTGTTAAGCCTTTATGATGAAAAAGGGAAAAGAGCTGCTTTCAAATGTTTAGTGGCCAGATTAACAAACGACTAATACTTAACTTTTTTGTCTGTAAAATTTGTAGCTAAATTTCTTGGTAAATTGAGGTTTTAAAATCAGGGAAAAGGACTTCCGCCTCTGGAAAGATGAAGTAGCTCCATTTCTTCCACTAAGTTCAACTAAAAACTCTGGACATTGTATATGAAACAAATATAAGACATTGAAGGTAGAAAAAGAAGACAGACTAGCTAGTAATCTCCAGATTCAATGAACCACATTCTGGTAAGTCACTTGGATTTTTTCTTTGCCTCATATATCTTGGCTGAAGAAGCTGGCAATCTGCAAACACCAACAGATACAGAAAATAAGAGACCTAATAAAAGGCCATTTTTTTCCCAGCCAAAGTACCAGAAAAGGAGTAACTTAGCAAGACAAAAATCTTTTATACAGTAAATACTCTATTCTAGCCATCTACCACAAAAAAGAACTGTTGCTCCACACTTACCAGTAAGGGTAGGGAAAGTAAACTTCCACTGAGTAGGGAAGTAAACTTCCACTTTTGCTAGGCTATAATAAGGCACCTGATTCCTCCCTTTTGGTGTCAGAGAAGGCCAAGTAGAAAGCCAAGACTTTCATCCTCATTGGGTAGATAACAAGCCATCTCCCTCCCCGTGATGTCAGTGGTGACTACTTGTGAATGCAGAAATTCTATCCATAATAAAGTGACCTCCACCCTCTCCTGACTGTAGTGCTGTTACAGAAAGTTGAATTCCTGTGATAGGAATCAGAGAATTCCTATCCTCTGATTGGATTGCCATCAACACCAGTGGTAATAAGGCCACTCCATTCTGGTGTAAGCAGAGGCTCTGTGGGGACCAGTTACAAGGCACTCCTATCCTTTCCAGACAAGGAGGTGTTCAGTATAACTCTACCGGAGAGCTACAACTCCATCCTTTTCTTGCAGCAGTGAGGAGTATCCTACCCTCGAGTGTCAATGCATGCTAATTGTGGAGATTATACTCCTATCCTCATTTGGCAGTAGGTGGTGCTCACATCTTTCCATGCTTGAATGGTGTCAACATAAGACAGCTAAACAGAAAGATTAAATAGGAACAAGAGTTTCACACAACACCTAAGATATCCAGGTTTCAATGGAAAAACACTCATTATGCCAAGGATCAGAAAGATCTCAAAAATGTAAAAAGACAATCAACAATGCCAAAAAGGGTTGACAGCAATGTTAGAAATATCTGACAAAGATTTTAAAACAGCCATCATAAAAATGTTTCATGAGCAATTTATAAACATTAGAGAAAAAAATATATAATTTCTGCAACCTCATGAGAGAATATGAACCAGAGGGAAAACAAAAAAGAAAAAAATAGAATTTCTCAGAAAAAAATAAAAATCTCAACAATAATATAGGAGATGTAAAGAAGAAGCAAATGAAAATTTTAGAACTAAATAATACCATAACTATATATATATATATATATATATATATATATATATATAAAACCTGAATGAACTGGCTCAAAAAATGGAATAGAATGGAAAGAAGGATCAATGGACTTTAAGACAAAAAAGAGAAATTACTTAATATGTAAAACAGAAATTAGACAAAAAAAAAAGAACTTTAGGAACCCATATGCGGAGGTTAAAGCAACTCCATCTCTGATGCTAATCCACCATGTTGACTTCTGATTAACCCCTATTCTTGGAAGGCCTCTAAGATTTCCAGTATGTCTGTTTTTTCTTATGGAAGACCATTGATTTACTGTAAATCTTACTCTTAGGTCAAAACAACCCTGAAATTATCATACTTCAATTGTCTTGCACATGCCTTCTGAATGTGGGAGGTTCCACCATCTGGTCTTGCCACAGCCCAAAGCACAGACATGGCTTCTATTTGTAGGTCCTCATTAAACATATATTTCTGAGAAACTGGATATGCCAGCCTCTTTCTTCGGCATCTCGACTTCCTTGGACTTTGAGAATAGGCTTGTGTAGAATAGGCCTGCCATGGAACACTGTGAAACTATAATAGATGTCTAACTATCATGCCATCTACATCTGGAAGGAGGGAAAAAAGGGAGAGAATAAAAAGGTACTCAAATAATGACTGAAAACTTCCAAAATTTGGCATAAAGTATAATCTTATAGATTCAAGAAGCTGAGTGAACTCCCAAAAGAAAAAAAAAAAGGAAATTCCAAGAAACATGTAGTCAAACTTCTGAAATCTAAAGAAAAATTATTAAAAACAGCAAGTATTGAAAGAAAAGGACTGTCAATTTAGAATCTTATATCTAACATAAATATTCTTATTATAAAAAAAGCTGTCTAAAGAGACATCCTTAAAAATATTATAGATAAATCAAAATGGAATTATAAAAAATCTTTAAGATAGTTCAGGGAAAAAGTAAGCAGAGAAATAAAAAGCAAAGGTGATAAAAAAGTAAGCATAAAATGGCTGATTTGAGCCCTAAAATATCAATAATTACATTAAAACTAAATGGTTTAAATACTCCAATTAGACTTTTATAACTTACATACTTTGCAGATAACATGATTGTCTATAGAGAAACTTTCAAGGGCTCTACACAATAAAACCCCTAGAACTAGTAAGTGTTTTCAGCAACGTTTCACAAACACACAAAGCTCTGTTATTAGGTTGGTGCAAACATAATTGCAGTTTGCTGCATCATTGAAATTTGCTGTTTAATATTGGAATACATTCTTAAATAAATGTTGTTATGTTGTATGTCATTTTAGTACACATTTCTCATTTTATGTTTTTTGCTAATGACTTATTACTTGCTGTTTATTTTATATTTATTTTTGACTATGAAAATGATGTTAGATAAAAAGCAAATTTGAGCAATTTTCTTATTGAGTTCAAAATGTGTCATAAAGCAGCAGAGATAACTTGCAACATCAACAGTGCATTTAGCCCAGGAATTGCTAACAAAGGTACAGTGCAGTGGTGGTTCAAGAAGTTTTGCAAAGCACATAAGTGCCTTGAAGATGAGGAGCATAGTGACCGGCCCTGTGAAGTTGATGACCAATTGAGAGCAATCATTGAAGCTGATTCTCTTACAACTACACAAGAAATTGCCGTATAACTCAATGTCGACCATTCTATGGTCGTCTGGCATTTAAAGAAAATTGGAAAGGTGAAAAAGTGATAAGTGGGTGCTTCATGAACTGAGTGAAATTTTAACAAATTGTCTTTTGAAATGTCATCTTTTATTCTATGCAACAACAGTGAACCATTTATCAATCCGATTGTGGTGTGTGATGAAAAGTGGATTTTATACAACAACCAGCTCAGTGGTTGGACTGAGAAGAAGCTCCAAAGCTCTTCTTAAAGCCAAACTTACACCAAAAAAAAGTTTCTGAGAAACTTGGTCACTGTTTGGTGGTCTACTGCTGGTCTGATCCAAAACAGCTTTCTGAATCCTGGCGAAATCGTTACATCTGAGAAGTATGCTCAGCAAATTGATGAGCTAAATTGAAAACTGCAATGCCTACAGTAAGCATTAGTCAACAGAAGGAGCCCAATTCTTTTCCTTGACAATAGCTGACCCCATATCACACAACCAATGTTTCAAACGGTGAATGAATTGGGCTACAAAATTTTGTCTCCTCTGCCATATTCACCTAACCCTTCACCAACATACTACCACTTCTTCAAGCATCTTGACAACTTTTTGCAGGGAAAACACTTCCACAACCAGCAGTATGCAGAAAATGCTTTCCAAAATTTCATCAAATCCTGAAACACAGACTTTTTACACTGCAGGAATAAATAAACATTTCTTATTGGCAAAAATGTGTTGATTGTACTGGTTCCTATGTTGATTAATAAAGATATGTTAGAGCTTACAATTATTTAAAATTCATACTCCAAAATAGCAATTACTTTTGCAACAACCTAATATATTTCTAAATAGTAGCAAAGAATGCATGGTAGTAACATTAAAAATACAATACCACTAAAAATCAGGGAAAAAAAAGAGACACTTAGGTATAAATTTAACGAGACATGCAGAGGACTGTATGAGGTATCACAGTATTCTAGAAACTATAAAGTGCTGAGAAATCAAATAGATAAGAAATCTCGACATGGTAGAACTTTTAATTCTGCCCAAATTGATACATAGGTTTAATGTAACTTTTATTGAATTACATGAGATTTTTTTCTCTATGTAGACAAGATTATTCTAAAATGTATATGGGAAAAAATGAAGTAAAATAGCTAAAATGATTTATTTAATTAATAATAATGTAGAATTTTAATCAGCCCATATAATTTCAAGACTAATTGTATAGATACAGTATTCAAGATTGCATAGTATTTGTATAAGGGTAGATCAATGGAACAGAATAAAAACTGCAGAAGCCAACCCATAAAATATGCCCAGTTTTTTTTTTATTATTAGGCTTTTTTTTAGAAGAAATTGTAGGTTTATAGAAAATTGGGTGGAAAGTACAGAAAATTTCTATACAGCCTCTCATCCTACCCAGTTTTCCTTATAATATATTGTTCAGTGTGGTATATTTGTTACAATTCATCAGAGATATTGGTCTGTATATTTTTTCTTGTTGTATGCTAAATTGGCTTTGGTATCAGGGTGATGCTGGCTTTGTAGAATGAAGCAGGGAGTATTCTCTCCCCCCTGATTTTTTAGAATGGTTTCAGTAAGATTGGTTTCAGCTCTTCCATGTATGTCTGGAATAAATTGGCTGCAATCAGCTATCTGGTCCTGGGCTTTCCTCTACAATCCCAAGGGAGACTTTTTATAACTGATTCAATTTCACTATTCATTATTGACCTGTTCAGGATTTCTGTTTCTTGCTGGTTCAATCTTAAGAGGCTGTATGTTCTCAGTAATTTACCCATTTCCTCTAGATTTTCTACTTTGTGTCCATAGGGATGCTCATCGTAGCCTTTGATGAGCTTTTCTGTTTCTTCTCTATCAGTTGTAATGACATCTTTATCATTTTTTATTTGCCTATTTGAATCTTCTCTCTTCTCTTGGTTAGTCTAGCTAGCAGTCTATCAATTTTGTTTATTATTTTCAAAGAAGCAACTTTTTGTTTCATTGATTATTTGTATTGTGTTTATATTTTGATCTCACTGTATATAATTCTGCTAATTTTTGTTATTTATTTTCTTCTGCTAGCTTTAGGGGTGGTTTTCTCTTCTTTTCTAGTTTTTCAAGTGCAATGTTAGGTTGTTTATATGAGATCTTATTATCTATTTGATGTAGGTATCAACATTATAAACTTTCCTCTTAGCAATGCTTTTGGTGTATTCCAGAGGTTTTGATATTTTGTGTTTCTATTTTCACTCCTTCCAAAACATTTTTTCATTTTTGCCTTAATTTTATTGTTGACCTAACAATATTCAAAAGAAATGATTTCGTATTTGTGTAGTTTTAAATAATCCTCTTGGTGTTGATTTATAGTCTTATTTCCCTGTGGTCTGAATAAGGTACTTAATATGATTTCAATTTTTAAAAATTTATTAAGATTTTCCTTGTGGACTAGCCTATGGTAAATTTTTGAGACTATCCCTTGTCCAGGCAAGAAGAATGTTTATTCTTTTGTTCTAGGGTAAAAATATTCTGTAAATGTCGGTTAAGTCTAGCATGGAGTTTAAGTCCAGAATTTCTTTATTGATCTTCTGCACCAATGACCTGTCAAGTGCTGTCAGTGGGGTATCGACATTCACTATAATTGTATTGGTATCTGTATTTTTTCATAGGCCTTAGACAAATATTATGTAGTATTTGTTTTATCAGTCTGGGTGCTCTGGTGTTGAATTCATCTCCTTATCGTTATATAATAATGTTCTTTGGCTTTTTAAACTGTTATTGATTTAAAGTCTGCTTTATCTGATATGATAGCTATTCCTGCACACTATTGGTTTTCATTTGCATGCAATATCTTATCTTTTTACTTACCTTTATTTGGACTCTGTGAATGTCTTTACCATTTAGCTAGGTTTCTTCTATGCAGCATATGAATGGATCATGTTTTGTTATCCATTCTGCTGGCTTATATTTTTTAAGTGGAACATTTAGTCCATTTTTATTTACAGTTAGTATTGGTACGTTAAGTTTTGCTCCTGACATAATGTTAGTTATTACTTAGTTGCTTTGCAGTCTCAATTATGTAGTTGTTTTTATATGACCTGTGAGTTTTATATTTTCATGTGTTTTTGTGATGATGAGAATCATCCTTTTGTTTCCATGTTTAGAATTCCTTTGAGTATTTCTTGCAGGACCGATCTAGCGGAGACGAATTCTTAGTGTTTGCTTATGTTAAAAATACTTTTTCTTTAGTTAATGAAGATTAGTTAAGCAGGATACAAAATTCTTGGTGGTCATTTGTTTTTTGTTTTTGTTTTTGTTTTTGCTTTATATATATATATATATATATTTTTTTTTTATTGCATTTTAGGTTTTGATGTACATGTGAAGAACATGCAGGATTGTTGCATAGGTACACACGTGGCAGTGTGATTTGCTGCCTTCCTCCCCATCACCTATATCTGGCATTTCTCCCCATGCTATCTCTCCCCAACTCCCCACCCCCACTGTCCATCCCCTAGGTCCCCCCCACAGACCCCAGTGTGTGTTGCTCCCCTCCCTGTTTCCATGTGTTCTCATTGTTCAATACCCACCTATAAGTGAGAACATGTGGCGTTTGATTATCTGTTCTTGCGTCAGTTTGCTGAGAATGATGGTTTCAAGGTTCATTCATGTCCTTACAAAGGACAGGAACTTAACCTTTTTATGGCTGCATACTATTCTATGGTGTATATGTGCCACATTTTCTTACTCCAGTCAATCATTGATGGGCATTTGGGTTGGTTCCATGTCTTTCCTGTTGTGAGCAGTGCTGCAATAAACATACGTGTGCATGTTTCTTTATAGTAGAATGATTTCTAATTCTTTGGATATATGCCCAGTAATGGGATTGCTGGGTCAAATGGTATTTTTGGTTCTAGATCCTTGAGGAATCAGCACACTGTCTTCCACAGTGGTTGAACTAATTTACACTCCCACCAACAGTGTAGAAGTGTTCCTATTTCTCCACATTCTCTCCAGTATCTGTTGTTTCCTGATATTTTAATAATTGCCATTCTAAGAGATGTGAGATGGCATCTCACTGTGATTTTGATTTGCATTTCTCTAATGACCAGTGATGATGAGCTTTTATTCATATGTTCCTTGGTCACATAAATGTCTTCTTTTGAGAAGTATCTGTTCATACCCTTTGCCCACTCTTTGACTGAATTGTTAGTTTTTCCCTTGTCAATTTGTTTAAGTTTTTTGTAGATTCTGGATATTAGCCCTTTGTCAGATGGATAGATGGCAAAAAATAAATAAAATTAAAAAATCTCCCATTCTGTAGGTTGCCTGTTCACTCTGATAATAGATTTTTTTTTGTTTTCTTGTTTTTTTTTTTTATTTCACCAAACAGAAGCTCTTTAGTGTAATTAGATCCCATTTGTCTATTTTGGCTTTGGTTACCATTGCTCTTGATGTTTTGGTTATAAAGTCTTTGCCCATGTCTATGTCCTGAATAGTATTGCCTAGGTTTTCTTCTAGGGTTCACATGGTTTTAGGTCTTACATTTAAATCTTTAATCCATTTTGACTTAATTTTGGTATAAGAGGAAAGGAAGGTGTCCAGTTTCTGTTTTCTGCATGTGGCTACCCAGTTTTCTTAACACCATTTATTAAATAGAAAATTCTTTCCCCATTGCTTATTTTTGTCAGGTTTGTCAAAGATCAGATGGTTGTAGATGTGTAGTGTTATTTCTGAAGCCTCTGTTCTGTTCCATTGGTCTATATGTCTGTTTTGGTACCAGTACCATGCTCTTTTGGTTTCTGTAGTATAGTTTGAAGTCAGGTAGCGTGATGCCTCCAGCTTTGTTCTTTTTGCTTAGGATTATCTTGGTTATGCAGGCTCTTTTTTGGTTCCAAATAAAATTTAAAGCAGTTTTTTTTTTCTAATTCTGTGAAGAAAGTCAATGGTAGTTTGATAGGGATAGCATTGAATCTATAAATTACTTTGGGCAGTGTGGCCAATTTCAGAATATTGATTCTTTGTATCCATGAGCATGGAATGTTTTTCCAAAAATTTGTGTCTACTCTTATTTCCTTGAGCAGTGGTTTGTAGCTCTCCTTGAAGAGCCCTTCACATGTCTTGTAAGTTGTATTCCTATGTATTTTATTCTCTTTGTAGCATTTGTGAATGTGAATTCACTCATAATTTAGCTCTCTAAAATTGGTGTATAGGAATGCTTGTGATTTTGCACATTGATTTTGTATCCTGAGGCTTTGCTGAAGTTGCTTATGAGCTTAAGAGGTTTTGGGCTGAGAGGATTCTAAATAACAATCATGTCATCTGCAAATAGAGACAATTTGACTTCCTGTCTTCTGATTTGAATACTTTTTATTTTTTTCTCTTGCATGATTACCCTGGCCAGAACTTTCCATACTATGTTGAATAGGAGTGATGAGAAAGAGTGTCCTTGTCTTGTGCCAAGTTTCAAAGGGAATGCTTCTAAATTTTGCTCATTCAGTTTGATATTGGCAGTGGGTTTGTCAAAAATAGCTCTTATTATTCTGAGATATGTTTTGTCAATACCTAGTTTGTTGAGAGTTTTTAGCCTGAAGGGCTGTTGAATTTTGTCGAAGGCCTTCTCTGCATCTATTGAGATAATCATTTGGTTTTTGTCTTTGGTTCTGTTTATGTGATGAATTACGGTTATAGATTTGCGTATGTTGAACCAGCCTTGCCTCCCAGGGATGACGTCAAATTGATCATGGAGAATAAACTTTATGATGTGCTGCTAGATTTGGTTTGCCAGCATTTTATTGAGCATGTTTGCATTAATGTTTATCCGGGGCATTGGCCTGAAATTTTCTTTGTTTGTTGTGTCTTTGCCAGGTTTTGGTATCAGGATGATATTGGCTTCATAAAATGAGTCAGGTAGGAGTCTCTCTTTTTCTATTGTTTGAAGAAATAGTTTCAGAATAAATGGTACCAGCTCCTCTTTGTACCTCTCAGAGAATTCTGCTGTGAATCCATCTGGTTCTGTGCTTTTTTTGGTTGGTAGGCATTAATTACTGCCTCAGTGTTATAACTTATTATTGGTCTATGCATGGATTTGACTTCTTCCTGCATTAGTCTTGGAAGGATGTATATGTTCAGGAATTTATCCATTTCTTCTAGATTTTCCAGTTCATTTGCATAGAGGTGTTCATAGTATTCTGTAATGGTAGTTTGTGTTTCTCTGGAATCAGGGGTGATAACCCCTTTAACATTTTTATTGTGTCTATTTGATTCTTCTCTGTTTTCTTCTTTATTAGTTTGGCTAACAGTCTATCTATTTTTTGAAGCTTTTCAAAAAAACCATCTCCTGGATTCATTGGTTTTTTGAAGGGTTCTTTGTGTCTCTATCTCCTTCAGTTCTGTTCTGATCTTAGTTATCTTTTGTCTTTTGCTACTTTTGAATTTGTTTGCTCTGGGCTCTCTAGTGCTTTTAATTGTGATGTTAGGCTGTCGATTTTAGATCTTTCTTGCTTTCTTCTGTGGGCATTTAGTGCTATAAATTTCTCTCTAAACACGGCATTAGCTATGTCCCAGAGATTCTGGTACATTGTGGCTTTGTTCTTACTGGTTTCATAAAACTTATTTATTTCTGCCTAAATTTTGTTATTAACCCAGTAGTCATCTAGGAGGAGATTGTTCCATGTAGTCTTGTTTTGAGTCAGTTTCTTAATCCTAAATTCTAATTTGACTGTACTGTGATCTGAGAAACTGTTTGTTATGATTTCTGTTCTTTTATATTTGCTGAGGAGTGTTTTACTTCCAATTATGTGGTCAGTTTTAGAATAAGTATGATGTGATGCTGAGAAGAATGTATATTGTGTTGATTTGGCATGAATAGTTCTATAGATGTCTATTAGGTCCACTTGGTTCAGAGCTAAGTTCAAGTCCTGAATATCCTTGTTAATTTTCTGTCTCATTAATCTGTCTAATATTGGCAATGGGGTGTTAAAGTCTCCCACTATTATTGTGTGGGAATCTAAGTCTCTTTGTAGGTCTCTAAGAACTTGCTTTATGAATCTGGATGCTCCTGCATTAGGTTACATATATATTTAGGATAGTTAACTCTTCTTTTTGCATTAATCCCTTTACCATTATGTTGTCCTTCTTTGTCTTTTTGGATCTTTGTTGGTTTAAAATCTGTTTTATCAGAGACTGGGATTGCAACCCCTCCTATTTTATTGCTTTCCATTTGCTTGGTAAATATTCCTCCATCCTTTTATTTTGAGCTTATATATGTCTTTGCACTTGAGATGGGTCTCCTGAATACAGCACACCAATAGGTCTTGGGTCTTCATTCAATTTGCCAGTCTGTGTCTTTTAATTGGGGCATTTAGCCTGTTTACATTTAATATTAACATTTTTATGTGTTTACTTAATCCTGTCCTTATGATACTAGCTGGTTATTTTGCTCGTTAGTTGATGCAGTTTCTTCATAGTGTCTATGGTCTTTACCATTTGGTATGTTTTTGCAGTGGCTGGTAATGGTTGTTCCTTTCCATATTTAGTGCCTCTTCAGGAACTCTTGTAAGGCAGGCCTGATGTGATGAAATCTCTCAGCAGTTGCTTGTCTATAAAGAATTTTATTTCCCCTTTGCTTATGAAGCTTAGTTTGGCTGGATATGAAATTGAGTTGAAAATTCTTTTCTTTAAGAATGTTGAATATTGGCTCCCACTCTCTTCTGGCTTGTAGGGTTTCTGCAGACAGATCCACTGTTAGTCTCATAGGCTTCCCTTTGTGGGTAACCATATCTTCCTCTCTGAGTCCTTTTAACATTTTTTCCTTCATTTCAACCCTGATGAACCTATGATTATGTGTCTTGGGGTCACTCTTCTCGAGGAGTATCTTTGTGGTGTTCTCTGTATTTCCTGAATTTGAATGGTGGCCTGTCTTGCTAGGTTGGGGAAGTTCTCCTGGATAATATCCTGAAGAGTGTTTTCCAACTTGGTTCCATTCTCCTTGTTACTTTCAGGTACACCAATCAAGTGTCTTTTTACATAATCCCAAATTTCTTGGAGGCTTTGTTAATTTGTTTTTATTCTTTTTTCTCTAACATTGCCTTCATGTTTTATTTTATTAAGTTGATTTTCAATGTCTAATATCCTGTCTTCTGCTTGATCAATTTGGCTATTGATATTTGTATATGCTTCACAAAGTTCCCATATTGTGTTTTTCAGTTTCATCAGGTCATCTTTGTTCTTCTCTAAACTGGTTATTTCAGTTAACAATTCCTCTAACTTTTTTTCAAGGTTCTTAGCTTCCTTGCATTGGGTTAGAACATGCTCCTTTTGTAGTGACAAACTCCTCTGAGTTTGTCATTACCCACCTTCTTAACCCTACCTTTGTCAATTTGTCAAGCTCATTCTTCACCCAGTTTTGTTCCCTTGCTGGCAAGAAGTTGTGATCCTTTGGAGGAGAAGAGACATTCTGGTTTTTGAAAATTTCAGCCTTTTTGCACTGGTTTTTCCCCATCTTCATGGATTTATCTACCTTTGGTCTTTGAATTTGGCGACTTTTGGGTGGGGCTTTTGTGTGGATGTCCTTGTTGTTGATGTTGATGTTATTCCATTCTGTTTGTTAGTTTTCCTTCTAACAGTCAGGTTCCTCTGCTGCAGGTCTGCTGGAGTTTGCTGGAGGTCCACTCCACAGACCCTGTTTGCCTGGGTATCATCACTGAAGTCTACAGAACAGCAAAAATTGCTGCCTGTTTTTTCCTATAGAAGCTTTCTCCCAGAGGAACACACTCCAGATGCCAGCCAGAGCTCTCCTGTATGAAGTGTCTGTTAACCCCTGCTAGGAGGTGTCTCCCCATCAGGAGGCACAGGGGTCAGGGACCCACTTGAGGAGGCAGTCTGTCCCTTAACAGAGCTCGAGTGCTGTGCTGGGAGATCTGCTGCTCTCTTTAGAGCTGGCAGGCAGAAATGTTTAAGTCTGCTGAAGTGGAGCCCACAAGCATCCCTTCCCCCAGGTGCTGTGTCCCAGGAAGATGAG